>QNGE01004498.1:31458-44124 GCA_008508345.1 Paragonimus westermani
TTCAGTCTAGTGAGAAAGATATAATCCGTCTGGTTCAGAGGGCTAGCTGTCCGAGCGAACTATCTCTCTCGATGAAGTTGCATGAGTCTGGACAAACAGTGCATTTGTCAAAAGAAGGTCCACTTCGCAAGCTGAACCCTACTTTGGTAGATGGGATAATGCGAGTGGGTGGACGACTGATGCTGGCTAATGTGGAGTTTCACCTGAAATGCACAATAATCCTTCCCAAGCGTCATCACGTGATAGATCTGATTGCCAATCACTATCATATGTTGGAGGGGCATTGTGGTGTGTCACATGTCCTTTCGCTAATCAGGCGCCGACTTTGGGTTATTCAGGGTGCGTCCGCAGTCAAACGCGTCATCGGAGCTTGCTTCCACTGTCGTCGTCTGAAAGCCACCGCGGGCAAACAAATGATGGCTCCCTTGCCACCCGTGCGAATAGAACCGGGCTGGCACCCGTTTGGCAACGTTGGTGTGGACTATTTTGGTCTAATCAGTGTGAAGAAAGATAGGGGCATGGGGAAAGTTATGGTTGTGTCCTAACCTGTCTGCAGTCCGGAGCCGTCCACCCCGAGATCGCACATTCTACGAGTACTGATTCATTCCTTATGGTTTTGATGCGTTTATTTGGAGACGAGGATGTCCTGTCAATGTTTATTCCGACAACGGGTCTAACTTCACCGCTGCAGACAAAGAACTCAAACGATGGACGTGTAGCTTAGATCATGCCTCTATCAACAGCAAATTGATACAAAGGCATATCCAGTGGCATTATAATCCACCTTACGCGATCCATCGGGGAGGTGTGTGGGAGCGTCTTATACGGTCGGTACGTCGCATCCTCGGATCGATCTGTGTTGAACAAACCCCCGATGACGAGACCCTGCGTACCCTTCTCGCTGAAGTGGAAAGAATATTGAATAACAGAACATTAGTGCCTGTTACATCGGATGTTCAAGACGGACTGGCATTATCGCCCAATGATATATTGCTCCTGCGAAATAATCAAGGAATCTGCCCTGATCAGACGGCGTTACAATTGTTTGAGCACAGATGGAAGCAAGCCAATTATCTGGCTGGACTCTTTTGAAGTCGCTGGAAGAAACAGTACCTCCCCACCCTGCAAGCACGACGGAAGTGGATACGTTAAGAACGCAATTTTCGTCCGGGGGACGTCGTATTGGTAACCACAGAACCCCTACCAAGAAATACATGACCTTCAGATGTGGTAGTTAGTTGTGATGCTGACAAGGACGGTTTAGTGCGGACTGTCTTGATGAGGACTGAGTCCGATGTAGTGGAGCAAGATATCAGACATCTGTGCCTTTTGGAGGAAGGAGTTACGTAGGTGGCATGATTGCAGCCGACACCTAGTCGGTATTGAGAGTGAAGGTGTGAGTCATGGAGAAAGGCTTGTGCCTAAGCGCGCCCTTCAATATCGGACATTCAAGTAGCTCAATAAGTAGGAGTCTAGCTGAAGAGCTTTCATTGCATAATAGTTCCTTGGAATTGGTGTCGCGCATTAAACCTGATAAAAGTTGGGTCCGAGGTTTTCGACCCAGTGACTAGTTAAGTTGGGAACCAGAGCTGAGTGGAACCGCCATTCCGTGAGCGAGCTTCGGTCGTGTTCGGATTTTGTGGCCCGGTGTATCGAATTTGTGAAAAATTGGCTGCATCAAAAAGGCGTTCAGCCTACCAGCTGCGAAGCTGACGCTCTACAAACTGTGTTCGACCTCAACTCGAGTATTGCACCTTCATTTACCGCCACCTACGCAAGTCCGATAGGCTTGTGTTAGAAAACCTTCAACGATCGTTTACCAAAAGCTTATCAGGATATTCCTCTTCGCTCACCTATAAACAACGTTGTGAAAAACTTGGCATTGATCCACATTGGATGCGTAGACTAAAGTTGAACTTGACGCTGCTGTATAAACTCATACATTCGGATACGATTACCTCAGCGATCACCGTCCACTTACAACAGAGCCCTCCATATAGTCTAAGTAATAAGGATTCCACCTTGCCAACCCAGATATCCCGGAAGAATATACGTGCAAACTTCTTCCTTGTAAAGTATTCCTACATTTGTAATAAACTTCCAATTGAAGTCAAAGCCAGTAACAACATTCAGCGTTTTAAAAGGGGTTTAGACAGCTATCTTACGTTAACAAACACGATGTCCATCTTCAAACTCTCTGTATCACCTGATGACCTTTCTGAGTGTGGTCCGAAAAACATTCAACCGTCAGATGCGTAATACGTAGATCACCACTCTGCTGCCCAACACCCCTCGAAAACAGCCGGCTTGAAACGGTTTGTTATATGGCTTACTCACAAGATCATTTAGCACTTGGCCTATTGCGCACCGAGCTACGATGTTAACAACTCCATCCTTACCTGAGCTACCAGAACAGATTTCTAAGGCTGAATCTGCCTCACCTGGAGTTTTAATGGATGTTCAAAGCCAAAGTTGCCTACAAAATGTTGAATGACTCTAAAAATCCCCACCTATTCATCCTGCTCAGAACTGGTCCAAGATGGAGTAGTCTTGTCCTCAGCATCAGCGCTACCGTGTGCTCTGTCGGCGTTATTTGTTAACACACCAAGTGTTCCCCTCCAATAACAACCTGTCGAAAGAAGTCTTCTCAGTTGCAACCCTCAAAACTTTGGGGACGAGATTGGACAAATACCCCGTGGTAACCTCAATTATGTTTAGACACTTTTCTCTGTCAAACAATGTATTAGAGAAAGAACAGTCAGTGTGAAATTTACCACACAAACCAGTATGGCTGGCACTTCGCGATTCATCTTTCTGTCTATTGTGCCAGGGAAGTGTCAGTCTTTATGTATATCCTATTGTTAGATCATCAGTTGGCCAAACAGCTTAGTCCTGCTGGAGATAAAGGTCTCATTCGCACACCTCCTGGTCTTGCTCCTTATGGTTTACAAGGGATGTGCGGCGTGTGGGTGGAACCGCAAGCAACGCAGCATGAGCCGATTGCGGTGGTGGTTGAATTCAGGCGTCCTCTGGCTTCGACCACTGTTACAGGCTGATACGACATTGCCAACCAATGTTCTTTCGCACGTCCCTTTTGTAAGTGCCTGTTTTAAACGTGCTTTCGATCACCCGACATTGGAAACGAGATTCTTGGGCCGACCTATTTTCACTCTGAGTCTATTCACTTACCAACCCTCTGTACATGCGTCTGTTCGACATCTTCCCGACCACCTTCTCTAACTGTAGGCTATCTCGGATAAAAGTCAGTTCTGAGCCACGACAACCTCTTGGACCGCCTGAAACAGGCTAAATGCTCCGACATTTTTACACCGGCTGACGATTTGACCGTCCAAAAAAGACATCTTTCTTCAGCCGATAAACGGCTTCATGATGTGTTCGGCATCGGGTCAACCACGCTAACATTCGTGAAAGGCCACCCCGTCTGTGCGCATACAACGGCCATCGTATCACCAATACCCCATTTTGGCATATTAAAAAGCACTGTTAGATTCGGACCGCCTCATGAATACCACCTTTGAGCCCAGATCAATCATGCTATGGTCAGTAGCATATCGAAATAATTCGTTGGAGACTGTCGAGTAGCTTACAACAATCGCCTTGACTCGGATCTTGCTACGGTGCTTGCCCTGCTCATCCTGCCATACGTCCAGTAAACACGCTGGTAAACTCAAGTTAAGTGCTTAGCGCTATGGCTGAGGATCTGAAGAATTATTCTAGGCGAGGGGGTATAAAGATACCTGAGTGCAAAGCGCAGTATATGTCAGAGAATAAGTGGAAAAGTGTTTCGAAGGAGTTGTGCGATTGCATCAAGATTGAATTTCTGTCCCGTCTATGGACTCCATGAACCGGCGTCTGTTGATTCTGCTTGCGTCTGGATATGACCATCTACAAGAACTTAAGTACGAGATGGCAAAACAATTAAGGGAAGACGTGGTCAGTAAATAATCGAACATACGGAAAAAGAGTGAGCGTTTTTGTCTGTCTGATTAGCCAGCGTTTAAGAATCCTCTTTTTGCACACAGTTTTACTGACGCCGATTGGATGACCAGCACGTCGATAATGCAGGGAGAATGTGCACCTCATGACCACAGGTCGATTGTTCGACATATTTTTGCTCACCTCTTTGTCCTGTAGGTGACCAGTGAGAATAGAACATACTCTGATTAGTTTGGAATGTTAGTGGTGCTTAGTTGTTGAGCGGACGGGGGAGGCACTTCATGGTGTACAGAAGGACATTTCCTCGAAACTACCAGTCGCGTCCATTGGACAGGGGCGAACCACCCATAACGTCTTTCTTCCCCAGGGCTACCAATGTGCGCGAGACACGAACACGACCAGAATGAATTCTTTCTGTATCCTGTGTCATTGTGTTTTGGTCACGTTTCTTCGCTCAAAATTACCGGATCACGTGGACAGTTGTTTCGGTCTTCCACAAAGGTTGCTTCAGATTTTTCCGAACGATATTGCAATCTTCCTGGAAACCTTTTCAGGAACCGTGCATGAGATATTCCGCCGAGGTTGGTGAGGTCTGACATGGGTTGCCGCGATCATAGCAATGTCGTTTTAGCGTATGCTTAGGTGTGTGCATTTTGCACACAGTTTTACTGACGCCGATTGGATGACCAGCACGTCGATAATGCAGGGAGAATGTGCACCTCATGACCACAGGTCGATTGTTCGACATATTTTTGCTCACCTCTTTGTCCTGTAGGTGACCAGTGAGAATAGAACATACTCTGATTAGTTTGGAATGTTAGTGGTGCTTAGTTGTTGAGCGGACGGGGGAGGCACTTCATGGTGTACAGAAGGACATTTCCTCGAAACTACCAGTCGCGTCCATTGGACAGGGGCGAACCACCCATAACGTCTTTCTTCCCCAGGGCTACCAATGTGCGCGAGACACGAACACGACCAGAATGAATTCTTTCTGTATCCTGTGTCATTGTGTTTTGGTCACGTTTCTTCGCTCAAAATTACCGGATCACGTGGACAGTTGTTTCGGTCTTCCACAAAGGTTGCTTCAGATTTTTCCGAACGATATTGCAATCTTCCTGGAAACCTTTTCAGGAACCGTGCATGAGATATTCCGCCGAGGTTGGTGAGGTCTGACATGGGTTGCCGCGATCATAGCAATGTCGTTTTAGCGTATGCTTAGGTGTGTGCTCACAATTATGGTCGTTCTGGCGTGAGCCTATTATCTTCTCATGGAGTACCTGTAGTTTGATTGGTGAACCGGATAAATTGAAGAACAGTTCCGCTTTCTCAGTCGTAACATTTCAGTGACGGGATATAAATTGCCGATACTTACTTCCCTAGTCGCACAGTAAGACAATTGACCTTTCCAATGACGTATGGGTGCCTTACATAGGACACTGAATATTTTTACTAGTGAAGCAACCTGGCCCTCATGGTTTGCAACTTTGCAAGCAAGAAAATTGTAGAGGACTTGGATGACATGTTTAAAAAGTGTTTGCTCTTGGAAGTTTCTCGTTTACTTACAGTCGTTGATTGTTATTTCGTGAGCGGGATTCCAAAAATTACCGGCCATTGAAATGTGGGATGCGCGGGCGTGTTTTGTGGCAAAATGCGGACAGTGAGTATTCGTTCTACCATCAACCCTATGAGCAGAGTGTGTTTGTGAACGACTTTGCGATAATTCTCAGTTTTTACTCTGAAAACGCGGCAGTGGGAAACCTTAGAGTTTTCTTCGCTAACTGATATTAGTCCGCATATATGTGGACTTTATAATTTAAATTACGGTCCACTAGTAATTTCATTTAATTCAGATGGAGCTCAGTTTTGCCAAAATGGCATATTACCCTGCTTGCAACATTAATTGGGATATTTCACTTTTATTTTTACCCCGATTGTCAGGCGGATGTCAGAAAATGTTCAAATTTGTGTACAGAACGCTATGAACAAATTTATCACACAAAAATGAAAGCAAAAATTCACCTGAAGAGCGAATCCTTCGCAAATGCCTTCATTCCACGATTTCCATCGATTATGTATCGGTTAGGACCGTCTGTTTTTCTAAAATGACTGGCATATTGGTACCACCGCGTGGCATTATTTCTTTGAGATGTAGCTTAAAAACAAGATGCGCTCGTCAATGAGGGCTGTTAGAACAAAAACCGAGAGGGGTTCGTACCGAAACACAGCTTGTGGGGAACTTTTGATTGGACCGTCTTTTGAGTGTCTATCAAGTGCTTGATGATAATTTCACATGAAACGACGTAATTCAACGCGAATTTTTTGGAAACCACGCATTTTACACAGACAGTAAGACACAGAAGGAGTGAATGGGGAAATTTCATTGCGGTGAATGAAAAGCACATGATGGACTCTTCACATGCACATATCGTCATTCCTTTCAAGATTGTGGTTTCTGGGGTCGAAGAAAGGTGTGCATTAAACCAGCCGCTTTGAAGTATTGGCAAGGGTAAATATGGACGAAGTTGAACCCACGTAAACGACGAGATACATCCGTATAAACAACGAAACGTGTCGTTCTCAAACTCGTCCTCATGTTAATCGTCAAGAAAACTGAATAAGACTTGAGGTGTGCAAACCGCAGTTACAACTCAACTTCATGGTTTGTTTGACGCTTACTTTCACTTTTGTCTTCGGCTATCTCAGTCGAGAATTTCTTTCACGGTCACGGACGTCATGAAACTAAAATTGTATTCACTTGTGTACCTCATCTCCTCCGGTTTCTGGTCTCATCTTCTGAGATAAGAATGCTATTGTGTTCGAAGTATATCGCATTATTATACACTGCCCTAACCTTCTACTACACGCCTTAGGATGGAGTCTTTGTAGGCGATTTTATTTATTCTCCCAGACTGTCATTACCACGGCTAGATGTAATCCAATGGCCTCCCTCGTGCAACGCGAGAAGCAGTAGGCTTGCAGGTGGAGCACTCAGTGATTCCGGATGGCCCATCAAACAGTGTTTTCATAATCAGACGTACACTTACCACAAATCTACTAAATGGTTATCTTTGAAGATTGCCCTTCATTTCACGAAAACTAGCTACAGTGTTCATTGCCAGAACATGTGCGCAGATGTCACGCACAGCCTGACCCTCAACGTCCAAATCGGGAAAAAGGCAGCGTTGTTGGAGACACCCCTTCAAAACCGTCACGTCCTACACCGATTACCAAAGTCTTCGCATCATCGCTGACAGTTCGGAGGAAACAACAGGTTCGTTTTGAGGTGACTATGTTGCCAGAGATGCCACGACTGAGCTGGCGGACGGCTGTGGCAACGTTGGCGGCGACGTAGGAATAAGGAGATGGATGACTGAGAGAGAACTGTCAGAAGGCAGGTGGCAAAATGACGTGGGCGCGGCTTAACGAGGCCGTCTTGGAGTAACTGTTTGACCAGGCACTGTAGAAAGAGGAATGGGATGGTGGGATGCGGGGATACCGGGGGATATGAGAACGGGACTGCAAAAAACAGTGATAAGAACCTGTTGACTGTGTAGCGCGAGTGTGTGGCACCTCACCTTTCCGGAAGGGCCACCTGCCTTCAAGACGAACGCCGGATACCGTGCAGCTGTGGCACTAGTAGCATGCACGGGCGAACAGCTGTGGGAATCCTGGGTTGATGACTGTGACAGGAGCTTTTTTGGGACGCTTGCTAATTACAAGTGGGATTTAAAGGCACATCAGTATTACCTGACCCTCTGACTCCGTCCTTCCCATTTGCAGAGTTACATCACACGAATCTACAACTGATGTGGCCTCGACGCTCTTTGCATAACGACGTGTTCGCAACTAGTCATCTAAAGACACAAGACGATTATGAATTCATTTACTGTTGCGCTGATTACTTCGACTAATATCTTTGCCGAGTCAGGCAGGGGAACACAGTGGTCCCACACAGCTATGGTAAACTGAAGAGACGGGTAGTTTTTTACGATGCTATGTTGTCATCCACAAACGTGGAGCTCAACACTATGCAGCGGGGTTCGTCATCCTCGTGTGAGGTTACAACGCTGAACATTGGAAGTTGTAATTCACTAACTGTCACGGGTAGCACTTGATAGATAATAAGGCAAGATGAGTTTCGTGCTGTAAGTCTCTAACTGAACTGTATTCAATTACAAATGACGTTATTTACAGAAATGCAAAATGGGTATGAGACCAAAAGTCGAATGAAAGTGGAGGAGCGAACCTTCCACCTCAATGCGAGACGCACTTGCTGTTGAAACGTGTGATGGTAGATCACTGAAAATAAACATATGCAAATGTTGAGAGGTGAAAATGTGGGTGAATAGAGGACGGAACATGGTGAAGGAGCGATAAATTACAGTGGAATATTCAGAATCAGGGTTACGTATGCCGACAATTATGCAGGGAACATCATTAATAAGAGCAGCGTTGTTCGGGTGTGCGATTGAAATCAAAACGAGGCCATTTATAAACATCGGACGTCTAGGTAAATACGAAAAACTGATATGTGCACCAACATCAGAATTAACGATTTCGACGGTAGCGGATGCGGAAGACCTTCCTGATAAACGGCCGCACAATTGTCCCACTAGTTGCGTTGGCCCATTAAGCATAGATTTCAGTCTGTACATGAAAGACTCAAAAAAGGCAGAAATGTTATCAAGTGAACCATGCGTGGCCAGATCATCCGCAGGGCGTTCCAGCAAATGCACATTGTACACTAACTCTGCATGACCAAGCAGATTTGAATGATTCAATGCAAATACATACAATAATTTGAATTGGCAACGATCGTTTCACAAGGTCACAATGAGTACCAACAAATGGTGGGGTGACAAAATATGGATAGCACAGGAAAATCCAAATGGCCGCTACACTTGTCAGCGGTTTGATGTACAATAAAAATTGTTGGCATTTCTTAGTCGTACAGGTCTTACAATCTGCCAGTCCATGGCACTTGCGGGGGAAATCATAAGACAGGCCCTTCAGACATACTAAAACCTGTCCATTTATGCGTTGAACTGCTTGCGAGCCTACACGCACGATTCTGGTAACTGGACCCGACTTCCAGTAACTAACCATGCGACGGACAGCGCCCAGACACTCCGGATGCATATAGTCAATGGGGGAAGTGCAGTTCATATCGATCGGTAGAGACATAGACTTGGAGAGAGGCTGAGGACGTGCGATGCAAAGCGATGCATCCGTTCGAAAAGAAGCACCTCGCGGCATGGACGTTATTTTTCCTTTAGCAGCATTCTCTTCGTTGGTCGCACTTGTCGCAGCCTCGGTGTGCGCCGTGCACGCTCACCTGTTTAATAGACAGACTAGCCGGTGTGTCACAGACTGCCACTTTTAAACAAACCGTAACCGGAACACTGTTAATCACCATGCCACTGCATAGCACATTATGTAACTCTTGCAACACTCCCGGAAGATATACGTTGACGTCTTCCGGTTTGTTTCTTCCTCCACACACCAACTACGAGCAGTTAAGCTATGGTCCGCCCATTCAGGCAAGAGGGCACCCACCATATTGTTAACTTTCCCGCTTTTGTTGGTAATAAGCTACCAACATCAAGGTGGATTATTACGAACGTCACACACTCTAGCCGACTGCTCAGAACAGCATTCAAAATGCTCCTTAACAACTCCTAAATTATCATATTCGCTTGGATAAACGTCATGTATCGGCAACGCCTTCGTTGTCGGTATTCTTTCCTCCAAGATCTTCAGAAGTCGTGCCACTTGCACCTTGAGGAGATTTGCTGGAAATTGATCGGTTTCGAAGGCGGTCAACAACGTTAGTGTTAGGGAGATCAGTTTCCGAATCCTGAGCACCATTTCCGGTAAGCTGTCTGGTATACCTTGAAACAATCGCCTCGATTATGATGGCCTACCGTGCCTTCAGTAAGCAGTAATGATGCACGTCTCAGTATGGAAGCCGAAGTAGATGAAGAACGTCGACGAACGTCTACAATAAGGCTGTATTAAATGGCTTAATGTCTCTTATTTCAATGTCATGGTGGTGCCGCTGAGATAGAATGACAACTTCGGAAAACCTCACAAGAAGCAAAAAATTCCGACAGGACGTGAATTTAACGCAAAGCTCATAACTAATAGAAGCGGTTGAAGTCTGAATAAACAAAAAGGGTTCATCCTTATCGGTTACCCCCTTGATCTGAGTGTCATCCCCATGTGTAACGTATTTGATGTATCATAAATAAACATTACATTGACACACGGGGGTTGGGCGGATTTTCATCAATCGATACCTTATTGGTCAACAAAACATCCCTAAAGATTCCGTGAACAACCATAGGTCGCCCTTGATTGATTCTCTAATGCATGCTAGCAGTGGTACTACATCTCACTTGGCCTCTATAACTAAGGAATGGGATGAATTCCACTGCGACATGTTAGAAGGACGTCCTATTCCTGCACAAGCGACTGACGAAATGATCGTGCACTTTCACCATTGTCAGAGATCAGTCTTTCTGTAAACTAGTGTGGCGGATTGTTTTAGTAGTGGAATCCTAGGTAGAACGGCCATCTTCTGAGTGTCTTCTGACCATCTTACGAGTGTTCTCCGAGTGTCTTGATTCGACATTTTAAAGTCACAAAGACAGTAGAAAGGGAAAATTCCCGTAGGCCTCATTTCGTTACGAACACTTGTCGGCTTCGCTCCTAATTGCCGTTATTGACGAACGCGTTTTGATTCCAAGCTATTTCCTAAGAATACCAGGCCTTCGCACATCGTCACCGAGATATCGGTCATGTTCGAGAATAAAACATTTTATGCGGTAAACACTGAAGGTGGGTTCATGAAATGTACAAAGTAGTGAAAAAATTATTCGTCAGGTGATTCTTTGCCTTCGCTTTTCCATGTAACCACTGTTCTTCACGTTTGGTATCTAAGTTTGAAAACTTCTTGATATCCACCTGGCGGTCAGAATTTGAATAAAAGTTAAATATCAGTGATATTTCCTGAATAGATAGAACTTAGCGCGAGACGAGTATCCCGTTTATCTGAATTGAACAAATAACAGCGAATGAACGATAACCACGCATTCGTATTAGAATTACGCGCTATATCAAAAAGTGTACAGCTTGAACTTCAATAACTGACGAAGAAGCATATATTCAATTACTTTTGTTACATCCGTCACGCGTTGGATGGTACTGCGGGTTCTTGAAGCTCTTTCTGGGTTTCATTTGCAGTCTTGAAACTTCCGAATGATGCTTGTGATTTCTTGGTTCGAATTAGAATCTTGAATGGACTCATCATTATCTGAATTCACACTAGAATTTGGAACGGACTGAATTGTATCCTCAAAAAGTATCCGATCCACGTGTCGATTATGTACAGTTAAGTCATCGGCATCCAGAATTCAGCACAAGCATTCACCAAGATTCCTTAGAAGTAAACCAGATGACGGTTCTGGGCCATTACTACGATAAAAGGTGACTTCGTAGGATTGAACACACATCAGGTTTGACCTTAAATGCCTTCCCCTAACAGGCTTGACGAAACTTCCGTGTGTTGTGGAATGGCAGGCATTGTGATACTGTAGCAAGAGGTTATCAACATCTTTTTCAAGGTATTCGGATGTAATACACAGAAGAGAGGCCATAGCACTTTTGAGTGTTTTAACGAAGTTTTCAGCCTGACCATTAGAGCGTGAGTAAACAGATTCTTGCGTCCGATGCCTTTGGCCAAGTAGTTAGAAGGTTGGCAGTGAAACGGGTACCATTGTCAATAACACGAGAGGGATACCTTCTGTACTGTCTATACTTCCGAGTGTGTACATGGTGAATTCTGCAGTAGGCCTTGTTGTGAATACCACTTCCGGCCACTTCGAATAGGAACCAATCATTATTAGCGCACAATTTTTGTCAAGGAAAGGACCACAATAATCCGCATGAACCCGTTGCCGGGCCTCAGTGATGAAATCCATTCAAAAGATGAATTGTAGAATTTGTGACGACAAGATGAACAACGTTTAGCCAGAAGACAGATATCAGTGTCGAACTCTGGCCACCAGCAGATTAGTTTGGCCAGTGATTACATTTTTCAACTCTAAGATGTCTAGAATGTATATCATTCGAAACAGCTCTACGAAGAGTTGAAGGAATAACAATTCTGTCATGCAAGCACAATAATCCATCTGGTGTGAGTGATAGTCCATCCCGACGAACATAAAACACAGTTAATTTCCGTCTGGATTGTGGGATTCAATCACGTCGTGGCACTCTGAGGATGGGTGAAATGTAAGGTTGAGTATCGCGAATCAACTATGCACTGCTAACTGGCAGAAGCTGGCTTGGGAGAAAATCATCACTGGAAGTTGGCTCAGATGTATATGGAACACGTTATAAGTAGTCCACGTTTTATTTGGTTGGATGATTTATGCATTACGGTATAGTCAGATGCTCTGAGAGCTACGACCAATCGTTGAAACATGGCTGCCGATAAACACGTCGGCGACTTGTTAGAAATATAGCTGATAGATATTCCAGCCAGCCTCTTTCGAAAAGAAGCACTAGACTCGAGTTTCGCTCTCATTAGAGCTCGTCAGTAGTGCATATCCTTGCCACGGCCGCGATTTGAACTCCGGACATTCCAATCATGAGGCAACCGTGTTAACCACTGCGCCATTCACCTCACATTAGGCACGACCGAAT
>QNGE01004498.1:45347-60331 GCA_008508345.1 Paragonimus westermani
CTCAACGCATATGTGAGAAGCACGCTTGGTTTCGCGCGATCACTGTGGATATTTACAAACCATACAAAAACGATTAATTAAACAATAGCACAAAAGTGAAGTTTGTTGCAAGAATTACGTGGTCCAAGAGAAAACGACTGTAGTTTATGGAACTTTCACGCACGCAACGGAGAAATAGATAGTTCGCTCATTTCACCGATTTAGTCTCAAAAAATGGGATGTTACACTAATTCACTGTTTACAAGGTTGTGAGATGGGCGATTTTTCAAATATTTCAAGGTCACTCCGGGAGGATGTCCAAACGCACCTTCGGGATATTTTGCTGTTAGGGAATAAAATTGGCGTCCGGAAATTGTCAAGACAGATCGGCTTTGGCGAGGCATGGCGGAAAATCCCAGAATCAAGCGACCGGATGGGCAGATTCCAACGCAGCATTTCGTCGATTGCTCGTAAACGTCACAAAGTTGAACATCTCGTGAACTGTTCAGCTTGGACGAAGTTCCGTACGTACACCCGTCGTAGAAAAATTTCCTCGCTCAATGGATAATATGGGAACCGGGAGGGAGAATGTAATTCCACATGTTAGATGAGAAAATGTGGGGTTATAACATTTACTATGACAGGCAATATGTATGGGGAATGCTTGACGAAGAACTCGTTCGATATTATTTATTTTGCTTGGATTATTGGAATATATAACGCTATTTACTGTTTGTTGTGGTATTTTGCTATGCACTTGAGATTTATTCGGGTAAACGGAGAATTGAGTCGACGGTTTGTTCAGACTATGTTGAAATTCGTTCCTATTCACTTCACTAGTCCATCGCCAATGGTTGCACCATTTGCAATCAGAAACCGCATAGACGCGATCGAACCAAGTTCACTTGTTCAATTTATTTTCATCAAGAGCACTCCTTTTCTACTTAATACGGCGGCGAATATCATTGTAAACTTTTATTTGCAGTTTATTGTGTACACGATTGTGGATGTCTTCTCACTGGGCGTTTGCATCCGTATGTGATGGTTTCCACTCTTCATTAACTTCTCTTCCGTTCCACCTGCATGTCAATCTTCTTCCGTTTTCGTCGCGCATCGGTCGGTTTTCTCTCTACAATGTGAAGGAGAAAAACATGCGGCCTGTAGGCTCGTTAGCACAACTATCATGAAAGTATTAATGTTCACCAAAGCCCCGTTAGCCCCGTTTTTATTCTGGTCGCGCCACCGCAGCACAATGTGGAGGGGTTGGATTTCGCGGTGGATCTAAAAATGAAATTCGTTAGAGAACTTTATTTGAAATAACAGCAATCCTTGATCCACTCAGGACGATTCGGATCCACATTGTATGTTATAAAAGAAAGAAGGTGAAACTCACCTTCTGGAGCTCGCTTCGAAATATTGCTGGCACCGTGTGTAGCAGAGTCCTTCGTCAGAGAATGGAGTAAACACACAACCCCAGTGACACCATTGTGGACAGAGTTGGCATTTTCTCTAGTTGTCTATGCTCTGGTCCTCTGCCGATGATTCCCTTTGCCCGAATTCACCGCAAATATCCGCACTGACTTCTACCGTTGGCAAAGCACTGGGTGCTGTACTGGGTCCGGCTGCGGTTCATTCATCGTAGCAGGTGCCACTGTTTTCGTCCTTAGACGTTTCGCTACCCGAGAGCACTGAAACAACTGAACGTCCTGAAAATCAGTCGCGGTGGCCGGTGCCGGTGTAGAATCTGTCGGTTGAAATGCGATTGCCGGTAGAGTTTCCTCGTCACGTGGCTGTCCGGGAGGTCCAAGGTTACGATGGAAACGTTGTTTGTGTCCATAGATGAACTTGCAACCGGGTAGAAATATGGGGCAATCGTCTACGGCCACTGTTGCTCAGAAATTTTCAAAGCTCCTCCAAAAACTGGTTGAACGTCGTGTCATCCAACTGTCTCCTCGCCATCATTCCTCGTTCTGTGAATGCTGCTGCCCCGGAGGATTTGACGTAGGATTTCCTGGGAGCCTCGTAGTTGGTAGCGGGGATGTCCAGAATTCCATGGAAGCTTCTGGTTTATGGAGGAACGACAAGCAATTCTAGATTCCTGCCGAAAGTTTGATACACACGCAGTGAGTGCCTGCATGGTAGAAGGTACTCCATTGAAAACGGGCAATCACAAGCCCACGTTGTAGGACTAACGTTGTACGTCCGATTGCCGTCCATCAAGCAAATCCCCGCGTGAAGTGGCGTCTATACCGATAACTTCGGGGTGGCGCCGACGAAATTCTATCTGTTCCTTACTCATGAGCATAAAGTGTGTCAGTCGTTTCTCATCATCTACTTTACAGTAACACTTATCAGTGGTGCTCAGTTGGGCGTGCAAACGAATTGGGTAGACAACAGTGTTTCTCCCAGCAAACAAACGTGCTTGCAGGTTGCATACACCCTTAGTCGTTGTCTTCTTGTCGAAGTGCTCCCGGATTTATTGATTGATGTTGAGGGACACGGTGGCGTTGAGCAGCCACGGTCGAATTTCTCGTATTTCGCAGCAATCACGTCGCACGGATGCGTGTGCAACATAACGAATTTTGTTACCCGAACTTCGCCGTCCATGTTCCAGTTCACGTTGAAATAGGCTGAGCATCCCGTTTGACCGCTGGCCCTCTCTCGAACACCGGTGGATGAGCGCAACACATGTGCACTACGTACGCACGCGTACACGCGTCTTTTACGATCATCGAAAGTAGGTCCGGTGGATCGGATGCCGTATGAAGACCCCGATCGAACTTCGGAGCACCCAACCTCCGCTCCAACTGCATCCAAATGTGGGAACTGCCGTTGAGACCGCACATTCCCAAAATGTTCCTGGAATGTAACTGACGAATCAACAACAATTGCGCCCATGCTTTCAGTTCGAGAGAGGTCGTCCTCCCGACGTTTACTGCATATTTATTGCAAGTGAAAACCAATGAAGACCAGCGAATCGGGGAGACACGTGATTAACTCACGGGGAGCGCAGAGTTGAAGAGATGGGGCAGAGGGGACACCATGTCAGGGGGAAGGAGGTCATGCGCGGTAGGAGCAGCAAACCATGTTTCTGTAGGGGAAAGTTCAAATTACAAAGGGAACATTTGCACGTTTCGGCCAATCGTAAAGATTATCAGAATTCGACTAAAAGTGGAATATCTCAGTTCAATATTGAAAACGCGACAATAATTTTGCGCTCGTTACATTGCGTCGCATTTTCCCCAGGTACGCAATTATCAGAAGCGAAAAACACAAGACAGTTGGTGAGAGTGACTAAAGCTGTAGTTGAAGAAATGTGCAAGTGGTTTTCGATAGCGCTATAAACGGCACCAACACATTATTTAGCTAGAGAGGCTAGAGACCGGCCGCCGACGGGCGAGTATACCAGAAGAACGTGGCACGTGTGTCTTTCGGGTTCGCGCCACATTCACCTGACATGCAGACAAACAATCGTACGGCGCACATCATGCGGGCTCTGTTGATAGCCTAGGTACAATATGCATCTATGGGTTTTGGAATTAGTTTACACATCACACCGCAGGTAGGCCAATGAAATCTCCGGGCCGCTTCAATATGCCACTTCGGCAAGATTGTGGGTGGACTTCCCACAGTTTTTACTCCAGATACGGTGAGTTACCAAAATAGTAATAAATCTGAAGACAACAATCAGCGCACTACCATGTGTATTGCCACGACCGAGAGAAAGCAACTGTACTGTCAGCAGACATCCTGCATTCGGCGCGCGAAACGGAAAAGTAAATATTTCCAATTAGCCGAGATAGGACATGCCATTGGACTAAGCGAATATGCCCCGATCGAAAGTGTCAAATTAAACAAAAATACCGGGTAAAGCTAAGCCATTCTAAGAGATCGCTACATGATGAGTAAAATCAAGTTCATCGTCCGAAATTGCGGATCATCAGGATATCACGAAAGCTGATTGCCGCCAATTGTTGAGAACAGTTCACCTAATAACGTAGTATTGAGAAAACATTAACTCTACGAAGTTTCAGTGGTTTGTCCGGCCTTCCATTCTTCTTCATTCTTTTGTGATTTTGTTCCGGGAGTTCTGCATCCACCGTGGTATTTTTTCTTTGACAGCCGCCTGAGACTCTGAAGTTCTGGTGTTTCATAACGGTTTCTGTAACACCTAAGTCATTTGTTCGTAGACCAACTTACGAAGGATGATGGACGCAAGCAGGGTAAATTTCAAGCGGGCACAATAATTAACTCCTCGCCAGTTGACGTCAATGGAGATTTACCTGTTCACACTGGGTAACCTCAATATAACCTCATGAACTTGTGCAATATTCAAACATGAGCCACAATAATGCGAGTTTTATGGATGTTTGAAATCCCATATCTCCGTAGATAATGGAGATAGAACAAACATGAAGCATAACAATCTTACAGCATTCCTTCTGAACATTGCAATAATACTACAGACATTCGTCTGGTCACAATGCGTAACCTCAACATAACCTCATGAACCAGCCTCATGCCTGAATCATATCACAAACGAGCAAATTCGGTGATTACCTTTCACATTATCTAATCTCTTGGTAATGGAACACTTGGAAACCTCGGAACTTCCTTTGTGAGACACTGCTATGTTCCATGCATATGTATAATTGAGTAGGTTGTCGTGAAAAAGTTAATTCCATGCCGATCGTCACTGTTGTACCCAACCACGGAGGACGAGGAGGATTGAAGAGGCGGGGTTTTCATGACCGAACTACAGAAGGGGAGTGAATACTTTCCAAGGTAACTATCTCATCATCATTATAGCAGCCATGAGCCTGGCCAAATGTACTGTGGCTTGGGCCGCCGCTCACATCAACAGTGACGTAGAATATCCTAAAAGGAAACATTAATACGAAGGTCAACAAATATTAAAGAAGACTAAGCGGAAGAACTAGAAGTGGTATGGATACAGGTACGCCATTGACTGCGACACACTGTCATCTTGAATAGCGTCTCTAACCAGCGGTTTGAGTGATCGCGAGGACCCCAGCCAGGCAGGCGACGCCTGCCCACTTTGCTCAATGGAGTAGTCAAGGTCTTCAGATTTCGTGACCACGTTGCTGCTTGACCACCACGCGGTTTCACCCAACCGTTGGTGGCCTCAGTATATAATGCCCGGTACAGTAAACGCTCAGCTGGCATACGGAACACGTGACTCAGCCATAGCAAGCTGTGCAACGTAATTAGTTGACCAGTTGATCGCGCATCCCGAGCGTTCCAGAATACGCGCGGGTGAACTGGCACATTGCCCACGCGATCAGCCCACTTAATGTGGGCCAATTGGCGGAGACGACTATGGTCAAACACAACAAGCCTGTTGGTATCTTCCTTGTGAACAGGCCACGTTTCGGAACCATACAGCAAAATGGAACGCACATAGGCGTTATATACCCTTCCATCCAGCGACAACCGAACGTCTTTGCGACGCCACAGGTGACGCAGTTTGGAGAAGGCAACTAGTGCCTTCGCTATACTCACTGATATCTCAGCAGCAATATTACAGTCTGACAAGCGATATAATCCAGGTTTCTGGTCTCTCTGGGGGAATACCTGTCCGTCGTCGAGCGTAACGCGTACGTTAGCGGCTTATGGTCTGTGAATACGATGAAGACCTCGCCTTCGAGGCCATGTTGAAAATGGTGGATGCCGAGGTATATCGCTAACAGCTTCTTCCCAATAGCACTATACCGCGACTTGGTTGGTTGTAACCGTTTAGAGAAAAAAAGGCTAGTGGGCACCGAGTTCTGCTGAAGAACCGACCCTACAGCCACGTCTGATGCATCCACGCTTAGCACGAAGTGGGCAGACGGATGGTGATGCGACAGCGACGCTATATTGATGATAGCCCTTTGTAAATTAATGAAGACCGTTTTTTCGGCCGTTGGGAATAAGAATGAACGTGCCTTACCTCTGAGTAGGTTGGTAAGTGGTTGCATTAGATGGGCACATTTAGAGATGAAACGACGGGAAAAATTCACCAAACCATCGGAACGGCGAAGTTGCTTAGACGATGTCGGCTCCGGGTAGTCCATTATCGCATGTACTTTGTCGGGGAGAGGTTCGATCCCGCTCGCGGATATACTGTGACCCAGGAAGGTTACGCGGGACGCTCCGAAATAGCATTTAGCTAGGTTTATGGTCACTCCATGATGCGACAACCGGGTGAATAATGAACGCAAGTGTACTCCATGTTCCTCCTGCGATGAGCTAGCCACCAAGATGTCATCTAAGTACGGATAAACACCGTCCAGTCCGCGACACACGTCGTGAATAAAACGTTGGAAAGTCTGAGGGGCGTTGCCCAGACCAAATGGCATGCGTAAGAATTCGAAAAGTCCGAACGATGTTATGATTGCTGTCTTTGGGACGTTTTCGGGGGCTACNAGTTTCCCGTAAGGCTCGCAAACTAGAGGATTGGCTAGCATAGGACTGATCACAGCCGCGTGCGACGGCTTGCCCCGAACGTTTAGTTTTGTCGATGTATCGATCGACGTGCGTCTACCAGTAAATCGAAATGTTTGAGGAATTCGATACCAACGATGGCCCAAGGAATATCGGCCACAAGAAAAACCCAGGGAAAATCACGTCTAAGACCAAAGTTTAAATTCAACAGCCGACGATCGAAGGTTCTAATGAACGTACCGTTTGCAGCTCGGAGAATAATGCCGGATTCCGTTCGCGCATCCATCACTGAGTGTGGGATGACAATAACCTTCGCTCCGGTATCGATCAATAATTGCATTTTGGAGGTTAAATCCCTCAGAAAGAAAAGGCGACTGCTGTTTGACTGACCTGTGGCTGTCTTCGCTAGAACACATCGGCCTGCTAGTTTTAACGTTTGTTAGCACGACGGCTACATGGCGTCTAGCGTTTCCGCCATACGTCTCATGATACCAACATACACTGCCAGGTTTCACTCCGGGCGGTGATCGGGCGCGCGTTGGAGGAATTCTAGACGGTGACCTATTACGTTGAATGCTGGTACGAAGATCAGCCACTTCACGCCGCAACTGAGCTATCTTGGCGTTTGTTTCTAAGGGGTCGCGTTCACGGCATTCCAACGCTTTCCGCAGGTTTGCTATTTTGGCGTCCTTCGTGACCAACAAATGATCCGCCGGACTGTTCGAGTTAACTATTTGCCCAACTACTGCTGGCTACCCTGTGCCCCGGAAACGCTCATGTACTGTGTCGGCGGAAACCGGAGGTCACTTAGTGAACGTGAGAGCAACACGGAAAGTAGCCCCTGTGTGTACTCAGGCAATCTTTGTATCCATAACTCTTGCAAAAACGACTCAGGCAATTGTGATTTGCCTGCTGCATGTCGAATCTCTCGGAAAGGAACCGACGGCTTCTTGTCCCCCAACTATTACCGTTGGAACAGTTGTTCCAAACGCATTTTACTGGACTGCTGTGTTTCCTTAAGAATCGTCTGCTTAGCAGACTCATAACGATCGTTTGTCGACCACAGTAAGATATCACTAATCAGGGTCAGCATATCTCGGGGAAGGCGTCGTAAAACTGCGAGAACTTGTCCGAGTCATTTGTTATGCGCCCGTTGCCGAACTCTATTTCCAGCACAGCGAACCACATTTCTGGATCGAGATCCCCAAAAGCGGGAACGGCTAGCGTGATCAACGATACGGAAGACGAGAATTCGGACTCGATCTCCTTAGTGTCCATAGCGATCGACCGAATGGAAACGGATATACAAATTTATATATATATGCACTATATATACAATATACACGCGAAAAGTAATGAGGGGAGAAAAAATGAACTCACGTATACACGGATATATATCCTTAACGGACTCACCAATTTGTAGAGTTCAGACGGGCTATGGCCAGTCAATTACGGAAAACGCAACGATTAGATGAAAAATATATTGCCGGCACATAAAATTGACGAGAGCGAGCGAACAGCGAGATGAAACGTTAATACAGCAAAACGTCAAGCGAGCAGGCACCGAAACGGAAACGTTCGAGTGCGCGGGTGGTCTGCCGGTAACCATCCTCTTTCAAACAAACGTTTAAGCGCACACAAAATGTGGGGAATAGAAAGAGTACAAATGCCAACTATAACTTCAACGCAGTTAGCCATAAACAAATTACGGTGCAATCGCACATCCGCATACAGATGTCTTACACAGTACAAGTGTGCTACGAGCTGTAACTCAGTGTATATAGCAGTGAACTGTGACAACGTTTAGCATAATAGTGACCCCACAAAAACAACATAGTGTCTATATCAACACGGACTAGAGAGTATGTATATGCAAATGGTGAAATTCATGAAATTTTCATAGACCTTGCCACCTTTCAAGCCCTTCAGTGTAACCGGCCCGATATACAACAAGAATTGCCGGAATTCAGTTGCCTTCCATCATCCATAGTCCAAAAATTACGACATTTCCGCGGAAAGTCAGCTGTCATTTGCGAGCGGCAAAGCTCAATTTGAGTGTTCATCGCGTTGATCACGTTTGAGCGGATACGAATGCTCATATTTCACAGTCCAGATCTCCAAAATGGGATGATTCTCTTGGTACCTCCCAAGCAGACCTTGTGCATGTAATCCAACGAAAAGCATGCAATCGTGTTTATGTTCTGTGGTTCGAAAATGGAATCACCTATTTGTGATGTTCCGCCTGTCTTCTGCGCCTAATATCCACCTCATTTCTCAACCGGTATTGCAAGTTTGGGTACACCAATCATTTGTCTTTCCGAACTGAAGACAGTTTTAAGCGATGGGGTCACGCTGACCGTCTACAAAGTGCACGTGAAAGTCATGGGTTTTATTATTGGTGATTTGCTCGTGGACAAAAGGATGGTGTACCCTAAGAATTAATTCCAAATGACTAACATAATCTACTCTGACGAACTTCGTATGTAAACCACAGGGAGATTAGCTCGATTACTATTGCATCGAAGTTGCTTGCAGACTTTGTACCTCATAGACTACGCGAAATGCGCGAGCAACATTTCCTTGAGGTGCAGGGTGAGTTTTATCCTTCATCTAGCTGTACCGATCATATCTTCGCATTCCACCACACGCTGGACCTACACCATGCATGTAGAAGGCCAACAATTACCGACATTTTGGACACAAGATTTCTCTGCTCTGGTTGGTAGGAGTGCACTGTGGGACCGTCTATCGAGGAGGGATGTTCCTGGGGACTACCTCAACATCCGGAAAGCAATTTACTGTCAGATTTCGGGTTGAGTCCGGACTTACGTAAGCGTATTGCCGACTTTTGGTATCACAAATAGTGTGGGAAGACTATCCAGTTTTCCCTTTCTTGTTCAACCTTGTAAACGAGATCCTGGAGTCTGAGTTAATAGACTGTGAATGTGATGATATGGAACTGTTCTCAGGCATTCAACTTCGAAACCGAAAGTATCCACTTGACGACACCCTTTTCCGTGAGGGTTCACAGGTGGCCCAGAACATCTCAGACAGATTAAAGACTTATGTTCGTCCGTTTGGTGACCTTTACAACGTGTTGTTGCAAGAGTGGCAGAACTCTGCGCCTGCCATTACCCTTTGTGGTGAGCCAATTGAGGTTGTTGAGAAGTTTCTTCACCTTGGAAGTTGTATCATTGCTCAGGTGATACCTGTCAATTTACACCATCGGTGGCGCCGGCATGATCTCAGTCTTTCTATGGAATGCCGAGTAAACAATACTAGTATAATGACTGTCCTATTATACGGCTGCGAAACCTAGTCCATCCGCACGAAAGGTGTTCACAGAGTGTCACTTCGACCACTGACGTCTCAGAGGCATTGGCGACGTGTGGTGGGAACATCATATCTGCACTATAGGAGTTCGTCGGTGTACGTCGTTCCCTGAGCGTACTTCTCTGGTCGCACGGGTTTCGTTCGCCTGGCTAACGAGTTCTTTTGTTCAGTCCTGACTGTTAGGCCATGTTCTAAGGATGCCAGCTAACCGTTTGCTACACTGAGTGCTTTTTGCCGACGCTGTGGCCGATTAGCTTAAGGTGCGAGGTGGACAGGTAATGACTTGGCGTAGAGAGATGACGGCATTCATTAAAGGGGTGGCCCACTGTAGGTCGATTTCGTCCCCCGGGCCAGGGACCTCACGACTCACAGAGTCGGTGACCGGAGACGTTAGGTGAGCTGGTGGCTAATTGGAATCAGTGGCGTAAATGTTGTCGTTGTTTGCCGGAGTGACTTTGCGAGCTGCATGCATTTATTGATGCAGCGCAGTGGAAGCCGTATGGAATTTGCCTTGTTGATGACGTCTTCCGCTTATATCTTGGTTGTTTATTTGCAAGGTGGAAGCACCCGGACGTTGAGTGATCGACTATAGAAGTAGTTATTCCGAATAGTTAGGACCATTCTTTTTAATCTCTTCCTGTGTGGGGCTTGCTTTTTCTCTTGTGATTTTATGACAGTTGTGCGTCAATGAGAATCACTGACATATTGCTGTCTGTTATGGTGATTTGTCCGGCTAATCACTTTAAGCTTTTGTACTTTGTTTCTCCGTGTGATTGATTGCCACCTATGCGGAACTGTGTACAGTTGCCCCAGTAGTCACATATCAGGTCAATACAGTTACAGAAGTTCTCAACTGCCTATTTATAAGGACATGAATCGAGCTTTTGGATTCGATTGGCCATGTCAAAATTAATACGCTTCATCACTCTAGACCGGGTCCCTGCGGATCGACCTGAGTTCATCACCAAGTTATTGCCTGATATACTTTTATGTCAGGGATGATCTGATCGTGACCATGAGAGCCGTAGTATGTGCACGAATTCCTAGCAACATAACGATATTAGGGAACCAAGCGACGACTGGTTTGATCATTCCCAAGAGGTGTTGTTGAAGCGGATATGCGTAACGGTATGAAACATCGTGTAACGAATAGGTCCGATAGGAATAACTGAGAGAGTGAAAAGACAACGCCGGATAGGTAGGCTTTAATCAACCAGAAAACGTGGCATGTGATTTGTAATGTAACGAACGGAAGGGTCGATTAGAAAAGCAATGTGTGGGAGATTCAGTTGGATAGGGAAGAGGAGGATACGATGTAGGAACAGAATATGGCATTCTCCCCTACCATGGAAAAACTATTTGACGTGAAGGTGATAGGTCCCCCTGAGAGTGGAAGGCAAGAACGGACAGGAAAACCGCGAGCAGTACCTCGATCACGAATGAAACGCAACCATATCGCAAACGACACGAATAATCGAAACGCAAGTACTCGGACCCAACTCTCGCAACATAGAAACCCCCAACAAGAGAAGAAGAACACGGCCTTGAAACCAGCTTTTTTTGCTGCTCATCCCGAAGGCAATGCAGTGGCTCAAAACGGCTGTGTTTATGGTTTTTCCGTGGCATCGGTCCGAGGACACTGAACGGGCCAATCAGAAGCAAGCGCGCGGACTTGGATCTTCCAGAATGATGGCAGGCATTGGAGTTATCATAATAGAAGGATCTATCTCCCTCGGGAAATATAGCGAGCTTTTTGGGAATAAGTGCTTTTCCCAACACCTCCCCCGTTGAGACTTATTGGTACCGCCGTTTTCGTGTGTCGAACTGTATTGGGCGAGCGCGCATGCGCTTGCGGTCAGTCCATTGTCTTAGTTGCAAGGCAGTCAGCTCCCTGTTCTGTTTCGGCGTTGAGGTCGCTGGGGTAACGGTCGCGGGAACTTGCTGTGGTGGTTGTTTGATCTCGAAAGTGTCGAGAAGTAAGTCCAGTGGCATTTGGTTCTCTACTCGCCCAGCGTTTGCGGAACAGCGTGGGCGAAGTTGGTTAGCGTGGCGCACTCATATGTCGCCTCCGACGTTGACGTCGTAGAGGATCGAGCCGCTCCGATGCTTGACCGTCGCTGCCATCCAGTGGGAGTGACCTGACCCGTAATCTCTTGCGTAAACTAGATCGCCAACGGCGAATCTACGTCGGAGTAGCAGCTGCTTATTTCCGGAGAGTTTTTCTACTGGCAGCATGGTGTCGAATGTCGTCCTCAGCTTGCGGCCCATGAGAGCTTTGGCGGGTGAAAGTACACTGGGAATCGCCGGATTTGGGGTGGCTCTGTGAATGAGCGAGGACCTTTGCAACACTTCTTCGATCGGTCCCTCCCCGCGAGATTTCATAAGCGCTCTCTTAATTGTGTCGACGAAGCGTTCCACTTGGCCGTTCGATTGCGGGTGGTACGGTGGCTTCGCTGTGGAGGACTGTAATCGATTGCAAATATGTGTGATTGATAATTCTGTCAGGCTGAGTTGTTCAAGCCAATCGGTACCAATTAGATTGATATTTGCATCTGAGAGGTAACAGACTCAATCGATGGTCACGGCATCGATGGACACGGCAATGCAATTGCCCAGTTAATTGCACCGTACCACCACAGGCACTGGTGGCGGGAAGGGATGTCATCCGGACCGGCGGGCGGCCGATTGCTTTCCACAGGTGATTTGAGATGATTGTAATATCGGATTGAATGTCGAGCTAGAGACGAGCTGGGTGTCCGTTGATCAGTACGGACACAAACTTCCTGCGTGAGACGACGCCGACTTTGAAAGAGGTAAGTAAGCTGTTGGACCTCGTACTTGGTTTGGAGTGAGGTGGGCGTGTCCGCTTCTTAGTTGTGCGTTGACTGCCCGGCGTACGTGATTGACAATAACCGTCTTTGTGGCCCACCATTTTGCAACGCTGACAGCGGTGCTGCTTGAAGGGCAGTAACTCGTGTAGTGCCATGCGCCGCAGTGCCAGCATGGGGACGGCAGTGACTGCATGGAGGTAGAGTTTATTGGGCGGCTCGTGGGAGAGAGTTGTTGCTGTTGCTTCGGATATGAGAGTGTGTCGACAGATGTTGTGGACTGAGCAGCATTCTGGACCAAGGCAGAATCGTGTTTCAGGGTGATCAGTCGATGGCCTTCAGCGGTGAGATCCTGAAGGGTATCTGACTCGTCTTGTAGGATCCGATTGAGCAGGCGTGTACGGAGGTCAGCATCATTGGGGGACTGGAGGCCGCAGACAAAGATGAGATATTTGAATTGATCCGCCGTCTCGCATTCGCGATTTACGATGCCAGCATAGATAACGGGATCATCCGAGTCCCGTTTGGTCAGCTTGAGGCAGTGGTACCGCAAGTTGAATAGAGATGACTGGTCACGGAATATCTGCGACAGAATACTGGCCGTCTCATTGAAATTGATATCGCGTGGGCTCTTGGGCAAAATGAAATTGGCGTACCGTTCGTGCTCCATAGGGCCAAGTTTGCGAAGAAGAAGCCGGAACTTTCACGAATCGTCCTGATTGGCAGATTCTATACGAAACAGGTCATCGTACCGACGGAACCAAGAATCGAATGTCACCTTCGCATGCGTATCTTAGACGCATTCGGAGATACCCGTTGCCAAACTGTCCACAGGTTGTGCGCTACCAGATTGTGCGCGTTGTCCCATACTCGTATTGGACAATCGTTGGGCAAGCATTTCCATAAGCTTCATCTGTTGCTGCAACAGCAGCTTAGCGCCATCACCGTCCAACGTCATTGATCAGAAATGACACCGTCGCCAAATGTTACGACCTCCTGAGAGAGGAAGGCAAGAACGGACAGGAAACCGCGAGCAGTACCTCGATCACGAATGAAACGCAACGATATCGCAAACGATACGAATAATCGAAACACAAGTACTCGGACCCAACTATCGCAACTTAGTACCCCTGAACACGAAAGGACAAAGAAGGCCTCCAAACTAGCTTTATTTGCTGCTCAGACGGAAAGCAAAACAGTGGCTCAAAACGGCTGTATTTATGGGTTTTCCGTGGCCTTGTTCATAGGACACTGAACGGGCTAATCAGAAGCAACCGCATGAACTTAAATCTTCCCGAATGATGGCGGGAGCCGGTTTTCTTTCATACCCGGGAAAAAATAATTTGAACGTCTAAATAATACACTGCGTGACCTTGAAGCCGAATTTTCTCATTGGTTGCCCAAGCCGTACGCTCGTAGCAGGCATATGTATAATATATACAACAAATGGGAAATATATATGTAGTCTAAATTGACCAGAAATGCCTAAGGTGTGTGGGGAAATATCTGCGAACCTGTGAAAGCATGTTGTGACTGGTGCATATATATATTGACAAAAATATGTTTATATATACGTATATATATTTGCATATACCTATATGTATACACATATTTGTATAAAAATATATATATACGTATATATATGTGTACACATAGGTATATGCATATATACATGTATACATATGTTTACTTATATACGTAGACGTATATATACATATATATACATATGTATTAATATAGATATATATATGTATATATGTATTTATATATATAAGTATATATATATACTGATGAACATAATCATATAGGTTTAGATGGGGAATTATATTTCCATATATATATATGTGGAATATAATATTAATAATAATATTATTATATATGTCATATATATGTATATGGAAATATAATTTAACATCTATACCTATATGAATACCTTCATCAGTATATATATTTATATACTTATATATATAGAAATATATATATATGTCTACCTATATAAGTATACAAATGTATACATGTATATATGCATATACCTAGGTATATATATACGTATATTTATATTGAAATATTACTCCACATCTTTGCCTATATGAATAATTTCCTCAGTATATGTATACATATATATATTAATATACATATACGTATAGATATATAGAGATATATGTATCATCCGTGTGTGCATAAATCTAATATATGCTCACTGATGAGCGTAGCCATGTAGGTATGTAAATGGATATATATATATATAAGTACGTATGTGTGTAGATACATGTATGCATATGCATATATATGTATATATATACATATATGTACACATGTGCAACTCTATTGACATACACATGTATACCGATATACGTTTCCATCTATATATATGCCCTCATCGCCTGTCCACGGAAT
>QNGE01004499.1:0-10797 GCA_008508345.1 Paragonimus westermani
TTCCATAACTTGGGAAGCGCATTGTATTTGGATGGTATGGTCTTATCTAGTAATATGGGAGTGAATGCTTTATTTTCAGTATGGACCGCAGTACAACTGACGCATCTTGGTTCCACAGTCTGCCGTGGAAGGTTTTTTGTCACTATTGCATCAGGAGTTCGGGCATGCTGGGAAACGCAAAATGGAAGATGATATGAGTCAAATATTCTGGTAGCCGCAACAGCAAAGAGATATCAACTTCTGCAATCGTTTTATGACTTTCGGATGAAAAATCCTCACAGGGGTCATCGTGCTCTCTTGGGGTCAATCATCATGAGCGCCCAAACTCTCTTCTGGAGGGGGACATCGTTGGACTCTTACTAGGTACACCGTGCGCAAATCGTAACATTCTGGTCCTAGCGGATTACTTCACCAAATGGTATGAAGTCGCACCAGTTCCTCCCACAAGTGCTCGAGCTGTACAGCTCGAGCTCTATTTGATCATCGGATTGCGCGTTGGGGTGCCCCGGAACAACTTCACTCTGACCGAGGATATAATTTTGAGAGTTTGACCACAGTGGATGTTTTTCAGTTGCTCTATATTTGGAAAACACGTACAACGGCTCACCACCCCCAAAGAAATGGACAGGTTAAACGGGAAAACCGGTCACAAAAATTCTCCAGGAGGCGTTCTGGGATAGTTACAGCGCGCAAGAGGGGGATCGAGCTCATCCACTTTGTTTCCTAGCGTACTGAGCGTCAGTCCATGCGTCCACGCGGCACTCGCTGCACTATACGTTAATGGCAAGGGCGTGCAGACTGCCGTTAGACTTGGCCGTTCCACATACAGCAGAGAACTACTTGTCTACGGATTACGTCACACAGTTGCGCCTGGATTTGCTGAAGACTCATCAACTGGCCAAAGAGTATTTGTCAACTGCCCAAAACTACCAAAAAGGTTACTACGACCTTAGGGTAACAGGTTCTTCACTGCAACCTAGGGAATAGGTGTATTTACATAACCCAGTACACAGAGTGGGTGGGTCCATATATTGTTCAGAAGATATATAATGTGACCACACGCAGAATTAGTGGAGCGGAATAACGGAAAGCCAATCATTCACAGTACACTTCTGTTGCCTAAAACCAGCCACACAGTGTAGTAAAACCGTTGGCTATAATCCGAATGCCTCGGGTGTTACTCCTCCGGACGCGGCGGTCTCTGTGGAAGTGACAGGGAAAGGTGGTTTATAGGCAGTGCATGGTGGTTTATCGGCAGTGCAAGGTGGTGGTGAGGACATCGCTAGTCAATTTGGGGAGCAATTTAACGGCACAGGTCAATGATCTAACGAATACTCGTTGACTAGTTCTTCTGTATTTATCGTTTCAAATATGCAGACGAGGGGAGCTAACGAGTAAACAGAAACAAGACGCACGCGGAAGAATTGCACATATGAGGTCACCAGACTCCCCCAACCTTATTTGTAATTGACCTGTAGGTAAGGCTGAGTGGAGCGAAAGAGTTGTGCCCCATGCTTGTTTTGTATCATACGCAACAAGCATGCCGTCCTCATGATCCGCTCTTGTTCTGGCGTTCTGTTGAGTGACTGGTTGTCGTGTGTTGGGAGTATTTCACGTGCCCTGCGTTGATCGCACACCATCGTTTCGTATTAGCGCGTCCGTGCGCATCGAACATCGTGCTGATCTCCTGTGCAGTACAAAATGCTGTTCACTTTCTGCCCAATTATCACATCTTTTGTCTCCCACGTCATTTTTGATCTTCAGGTGGTATGTTCACATGAAGAAATCGACTGGTGGGGCCAGTATTCAGCCTTGTCATTCTCTTGCATGTGCGATTCAGCATTGTTTGTCCAGTGAGTTTGGACTTGAGCGCGATATCTTTTGGTAACTTTATAGAACATCAATATCGGGAGGAAAAATGTGAAGAGGAAATTGTACGTCTGATTCACTGCTGCAAACAGTACTCAAACGTGAAACAAGTATGTTGCGAGGGCTGGGGTCAACATTCCCTATGGAAATTGACGGAATCAGATGTAACTTCGAAAAATGACTGACGAGAATACAACGTTTTCTCTTTGCCCTTTTTCTCTGGTTCAACCGCTAGCCTGCACGTTCAGTTACACTCAAAGTTAACTCCCTCGTTACGTGATTACGCATATGCGATTTGTGTAGCTTTTTGATCTGTTGCTGACACTGGCTAGCATCCACAGTTTTTCTTAAAGACGTTGATTTTATCTGACATACAGAGTTAGAATAGACATTCAGGGTTTGCTCGCGTGGTTTTATGGTGCAGTCAGTCTTTTTGAACAATCTTCCTATTCTGATTTCGATAAGATTGGCAAAACCTGCCTCCCCTTTTATACGTGTTGGGGAATCGATTTTTTGTCCCATTCTTATTGATGTCAACAACCCAATCATACGGTTGTTTCGAGTTTCGTTCACCTTAACTCGTTCTTACTGAGTTTGATCACCCTGACAGTATATAGTCTACTTACAGCCTAGTCTGTCACACGGTGTGTACTGCTCTGAGATGTAAACTCTGGGTCGTCCGTTTGAAGAAATTCGGTCCGTTAATCTGAAAACCTCCCAGCTAATTACCATCGTGGTATTACGGGTCCGGTACCCAGGTTTTTTGCACTCATCCTCATTGTTTTTAATCCCGCCACAAAATGATAGAATATGAACTTCCCTTGACAGTGTGCGCATCTGGATGACCTATGGGTTTGGTTGGACGGTGTGATGGTTACGTCGACAAAACCTTTCGTACCAGGGAGGCCAATAATTAGATATCTGATGGACTAGAGTCTCCTAGTTTTCAAGGTTGAAGGGAGGCGACACCTCTCTCTGGAAAAAGCAATAATAATTTCAGTGCACTACCACTCACCCACTACGTTGTGGTGTGGACTTTTGGGCCACAGATTTTGATTGGGAACTCTAATCGTCTTCCTGCCCATTCCTAGGCGTTCTTGCCGTATCTAAGACCACTTGTAGCTGATGCTTTTAAATTGCGTCGGTCGTCTTGCTGTACGAACAGGGTCACCCTGTATACTGCATCCGGCAAAGTATCTGGACAAGCATATGCTGCAACGGAGGTATGCGGATTCCCGAACAGCGTGCTGACCCTTTGGTTTGCTAAACTCAGCCCACTGGCATCTCCCGTCTCTGACAACCACGGGTAGACCCCGATGTTGGCGCACGATTCACTGCAGTAATCACCGGCCCCAACAGACAACAGAGATGCGCCGGGTACATTAGGCGGCTGGTCTCCTTTCGAAGGGCGCATGAGCTAGTTTAGTCGCTTTTCTTGGGCAACAGGAAGTAGGCGTTGCAACAACTTTGTTTGTCTTGTATCGTCTGGTTGGGAATACCTATTATACAAGACCATTCTTGCGGATTTTCAATTTATTGGGCAGCTTCAGTTACAACTTCATGTAGTGTGTTTAACGTCCTGGCAGGATGAACCCCATCCGAAGGAAATGCGAATCGAACCACTGGTCGCTGGCCCTCAATGGAGTGCGGACTCCATGTTTCGTCTTGTTTTGTGGATTAAGCTTCTTATGAATCAAAGGATCCTGGTGAGGCTGCTCAAATCAATCCTCTTCTTTACCCTGGCAACCAGGATGTATTCTGTCTTCATACCACCGCTAAACTTACGCGTTTCATTATTGATTGTGAATTTTGTTCCACGTTTTTCACCGTAACTTTAGCCGAAGTGTCAGTGACTGGTTCCTCTCTCACCACGTCCGCTGTATCTTATGTTCGCTTCATTTGTTACTTGCTTTACTCGATCACTCTCCATTCCTGTTTAAGGGAACGTACATATGTGAGAAATTGGAGACATGCCTCATTGGTCGCCCTCGACGGAAGCTATGGGTAGAAAGATAATAGGTCAATCAGTAGGGCGTATCCCTACCTCACTGGTACAAACCTTCATTCGCACCTCAGAAACCGTTTAAGCTTGTGACCTTCGCTGGTAGAACAGTGATGCAACTCTTACACGAAAACTGGAGGCTTACGCCATAAATGTCTGTTACGTTGATAACATGTAGCTTCAGGATTCTAGCACACTACTACTCCCTCAGTGTCCGTCGGCTGTTTTACAGTTTTTCTATAGCCCCTGTGGCTCCAACCGCTGGTCAAGTCATTGTTGGAAGTACCCGAAGAGCGTACGCATTAAATGAACTGGTTGACTAAATACCCGTCAACAACCCAAATATACCGTTACATCGTCAAGAGGTGCTCATTACAGCGCTGTTTATTTTCGTTATGGCGTATTCTTCTGCAGGCTGTAGTCCAGACGCAGTCGCAGATGACATCTTGATCCTCTGACTTTCTGTATGCCGCACTGCCCGGGGACGTTACAGTACTGACGGAAGACCTGAACCCTCCGGTGGGCATGCTAGGTGCTGACGAGCATTACTTGAGTGTTCAGTAGTCTTGGGGTTCCCGCTGAATAGTTAACAGTGTTTGGTTTCTTTAATTATCGTTATGAATAATCAGATTCGACGGCACAAACGATCAATCTTGAGTCAAAAAGAGAAGAGAAGGAGGCCCGTATGATAGGCTTTATTCGTCTAACAATTGATGTATGACAGCTGGAAAGGAAAACGTAAATCGATCACCAACTCAAGGATGAAACAAATAACACAAAATATTATAACATTCTCCCCCACCAAGAAATGTGAGCAGACAAAAATAGTAGGTTACAGGGAAATAGTTGAACATGTGTACACTGATCGGTGAAACAATATTTGGTAGTGAGCGTCAATATGTAATTGGTTTATGCGTCTCTGTTTCTCATACAATATGGATGAACAGGCTGTTGTTTGATTAACGTTTCAACATTACTTGAGTGATCGTTGTTGGGGGAATCATATGCTTCAGTGTTGTGCATGTCAGCTGAGGGAATGCTGGTATGCTGCTCTGTGATAGGGACGCAATCAAGGGGTATAGATGACGTCTCTTCGATCGAAGGTGTCGGCAATCTTTGCAAAGGGGTCTCAGACATGACTTCTCCTTTGGGGGCCAGTCGGTGAACAGAAACTGTTCCCTCCATGTCATTAGGAAAGCGAACGTACGCGTACTGTGGATTGCACTGAAGTAATTCAAGTTCTTCGATTAGTGGGTCACAAGTAGACTGTCTTACATTCTTATTAAACAACACCGGTCCAGGTTTAGTGAGCCACATCGGGAGGGTTGTTCCGGAGGTCGACCTTCGGTTATAGAGGAATCTTTCATGTGGTGTGGCATTAGTTGCGGTACACAGGAGTGATCTGACGGAGTGCAAAGAATCAAGAAGAACAAATTCCCATCGATTGATGGCCAATTTACGAGATTTCAGGGCGAGCAATGCAGTTTTCCAAAGCGTTTCATTCAAACGCTCTACTTGCCCGTTACCCTGGGGGTTGTATGGTGTTGTTCTACTTGTCGCAACTCCCCTTTCGTGAAGAAGCTGTTGAACATTTGACGACATGAACGACGATCCACGATCAGAATGAATGTAGGCCGGAGTACCAAACAACGAGAACAACTGACAAAAACATTTAATGACGGTCTCACTAGTCTGATCAGAACATGCAAAAGCAAAAGGAAATCGAGAATATTCATCAATAATTGTTAATAAATAACGATTGCGGGTTACTGATGGAAGGGGACCCTTAAAATCAATCGACAGTCTTTCGAATGGTTGTGTGGCTTTTATGAGCTCACCTCGAGCTTTCGAGAAAAAACGAGGTTTGATTTCACAGCATATTGAACATTTGGCAACAACGCCTCGAACTTCTTCCACAGAAAAGGGGAGGTTTCTGGCGCGGACGAAGTGCATCAAACGAGAAACGCCGGGATGACAAAGCGATTCATGTAGTCCTTTCAAGTCGATATTTGTCATTAGAGCCCCGCAACAATTTCGCGAGAGTGCATCTGCCGCTCGGTTGTCTTTACCAGGTCGATATACAACATCGAACTTGAATGGCGACAGTTCCAGTTTCCAACGTTCAATTTTATCGTTCTTAACCTTCCCTCTGTGCTGATTGCCGTAGATGAAGGCGACGGAACGTTGGTCAGTAACAAGTTTAAAATGGTTGCGAAGTAGAAAGTGTTTCCATTTACGTATGGATTCCACGACAGCATACGCTTCCTTTTCTACGGCAGAATGGTGCCGCTCGCTGGACGACAGACTACGCGAGAAGAAGGCTACCGGTCGACCATTTTGATTCAGAGTGGCTGCGATGGCCACCTCAGAGGCGTCTGTCTCCACAACCAAAGGGGTATCGTACTGAATAGTAGAAATAGCAGCTTTGCATAACTCGTCTTTCAGAGCTTCGAAGGCTTCTCTGACTTCAGTGGGTAGGAGGAAGGTGGTATTGTGCACAACTTTGTGAATTTTATCAGAGAAGTGAGATATCCACCGTGAGTAGTAAGCGAATAATCCCACCATTCGTTGCTGGGATTTCAAGTTAAGAGGAGGGGCTAATTCTCGCAGAGGTTTCAGGCGATCAGGATCCGGTTTAATACTGTTCTTGGATACCTCATACCCTAGAAGTTTGATTTGTTTGGCGGCGATGATGCTCTTCGATTCATTGAAAGTCAATCCATATTTTCTGGCCACGTCTAGGAACTTTCGAAGATTGAGGTCATGTTCAACGGAGTTGGTTCCACATATTGTAATATTGTCAACGTAAAAAAAGGTTTCTTTCAGTCGTTCGTGTGCTATTATATTGTCAGTAGTCTGTTGAAAACAAGTGACGCCATTCGTCACGCCAAACGGAATCCGACAAAACTGATATATACGTCCGCATGCCTCAAAAGCCGTAAAAGGCTTTTCTTCTTCTCGGGTAGGGATCTGATGATAAGCACTCTTTAGATCCAGAGTGCTATAGGTGTCGTACATGGCGATGCGTTCAGTCATTTCGTCAATATTTAGGAGAGGATAAGTATCCAAGAGGGTATATTCGTTAATTGTTTGGCTGTAGTCAACTACAATTCTTCTCTTGTACCCGTCGTTAGCGACTACCAAGACTTGAGCTCTCCAAGGGGAGGAAGGCTCGATAACTCCTTCAGCAAGCAAACGGTGAATTTCAGCACGTATAAACTTTTCGTCAGCTGGACTGTGTCTTCTGGATTTTGTTTCAATGGGCTTGGAGTTTGGCATTAGGTTTTGGAAAAGACGAGGAGGTTCGATGTGAGCTGGGGTTAATGAACAGAGTGAAAATGGTGGTTTTGGCCCACCGAATGGGATTTCAACACTTTTGTGAAGTTTTAGAAAGTCATGACCAAGAAGAACGTCTGCACATAAATGCGGTAGAACTGACAGCTTCACTTCCTCATACATAGCATCTTTGTATCTGATCGACGTCAGGACGTGGCCTCGCGTTTCACTCGACAGAGTGGTAGAGGCCATTGTTATCTTGCTACGAGATTGGTGAACCTTCCAGTCATTCTGCAACACTACGCTAGACGCTACATAACTTTCAGAACTGCCAGTATCTATCAAAGCTTGTAAGCGAGTTCCGTTAACTTCGAGATCAACTACAGCATTCGAAAGGCACTCCGGAGCCGCTGCTGATGTGGCAGTCGAAATGGACGGTCGAGTGATAGAAGAGCAGGGCTGTCGGTTCCGGGACATCAGGCAGACCTTTTGAAAGTGCCCCTTTTTTCCACACCTTTTACATAACGCACCTCTAGCAGGGCACTTCGAACGGGGGTGTTTGTCATACCCACAGAAGAAACATTTACCAGTCGATGAGCTGGAGGGTGCTACATCAGGCATTCTGGTAGGGTTGGGCGAGTTCTCTGAGACCTCGGTTGCAGCCGCGTAGGTGTTAGAGTGGACTGGTACAATTGAAACTGTTTTTCCGCCGATTCAAGCGATCTGGCCTGATCGAAAGCAACCTGAAAGTTCAACACTTTTTGTTTCAACAGTCTCTGTCGAATCTGGTTAGTCAGTCGACCACTAGTGGAAGCGTCTCGGATTGGATCATCTCGATTCTGCTTGGCTGTAGTGGCTTTAGAGCTACAGTCTTTCGCAAGCGACCTCAATCTTTGTGCAAATTGGTCCAGCGTCTGTCCACCTTCTTGTCTACAAGTCGCTAACAGATGAGCGAATACTTCATTCTTGGGTTCCACATATAGGTCCCGTAGTATAGAGACCGCATCATCATAACTATCGCATTCGGAGATATACTCATAGACCGAGGACGAGATGTAATTGATCAACGCAGTCAATTTGTTGGGATGAAAACTGTCAATAGACGACAAGAAATTAGTGAACGTACAGAACCAGTGATTCCATTCTTTAAAAGCGTTAACTGCGTTGGGGTCGACGTCAAACCTCTCAGGGCGTAGGATCCGTTCCATCACGTAATTATTTAGACGAATAAATTGTTAGGAATAATCAGATTCGACGGCACAAACGATCAATCTTGAGTCAGAAAGAGAAGAGTAGGAGGCCCGTATGATAGGCTTTATTCGTCTAACAGTTGGCGTATGACAGCTGAAAAGGAAAACGTAAATGGACTACCAACTCAAGGATGAAACAAATAACACAAAATATTGTAACAATTATTAACGGTCTCTTTCTGGTGGGCTCTAGTTTTCGGCACTCTGAACGTCAATAAACCACATGGCGACTTTCCCTGTCATGTCTCCCGTGAAAACACCCTTGCAATTTACCCATTAACTATCTGTGGGGTGGCTGTTTCCTTGGATGAATCAATCTGGACCATTTGTGTGAGTTCCGATCGTTCACTTACAAGGGTCGGGTTTGTTCTCCGTTTCGACAGGAGGCTAATTCCTCGTCGAGCACAAAATGCTTTGTCCAAGCTAGCAGAGGCAAGCGTTTCACAGCCACCAAAGTGTGCCGGACTTCAGTTTAGAACCCAGCTTATCGGACTACATTGAGACTGCTCAGCACATGTCCGACACGTAATGCATGAATGTAGTATTCTTGTTCGGTCAATTAGAAACCGCTTAGCTTCTGTGCGATCGCTCGAGCCGCTTGACACTCACCGGGGTGGTCCATCAGGTAGCGAGTCACGTTCACTTCGCAAGTTCACTCGGTGGGAGTTATGGAGGCAACTCAGAGAGTATCGCTATGCCTGATGGACGTAATACACCATCAAGAACAAGCCGCTACTACACAAAACTCCTGAAAGCTTTTCTTTCTCATCGGGTCACTGTGTAGCTGAGAGCCGGTTGTTAGCGGGGCAATATGCGAAGCTATCCGTAAGCCTATCCTTAACCTGTAACGCTACTTATAACTCTGAGCTTATCACCTTTAACTGCAACTTAAGTGATCACCCGCGTCCGCTAATTATGCGTTCAGGCACATTCTGTACTATTGGCTCTGTTGACATTTCCTCCTTTCAAAGTCAGCTGAATTACTGTGCCCTAATGGCGAAACGTTCGAACCGTACTGTTCCGCTAGGATCCCCGGGAAAAGTTTCTCTCAGTGGCCAGATCGTTGGCTTTCGAATTCTAAACCAGAATGCTTTTGCTACCTTGTAACTTAATCTTTGACGTGCGGGAGGTTAAATATACCGTTAGATATCCCAAAGTCAGGGAGTAGTGGAGGAAATTCCGGTTTGACCATTGCATGTATCATCCATCCACACGCTGTGGTCAAGTCCGTGCCGCAAACCATGTCATTTTTTACTTCACTTAACGTAACACATCTATCCACCAGCATTTTTTTCAGTCATTACAGTCCTTTTTATTCAGGTGTCGTCAGTCAACGTGTTGCGAACATGAGCCTTTGATGCATTGTATGTTGAATTATGTTCTTGATAGCTACCTTTAAAATTTTACCCTTGTCTCGGATCCCAGGGTTTTCTGAGGCACAGTTTATTTTTATGTCATCTGCTGTTTTCGAAGTCTCAACTCAGCCTAACCAAAGTTAATACTTCACTGAATTTAGAGCATGGCACTGGGTTTTGGGTCACTTACGATTAACAGCTGTTTTTTTGCCACTCTCTTAAATACCTTTATCAGAACACATGCGTAGCAAAAGGTAAAATAGCGTACACTGCCATTTAATGTTCGATATTTACTTGTAAATGATAAGCCTCTTATCTTTAAATACATCAGTTTAGACGCATTTGTTTTTCAAGTAGGTCTCATTTCTTCAGTTTATTTTGCTTCCTGCTGAGAGTTTGTTCTCTGTGGTTGCAAGACATGGATGCTGACCACTGATATGTTGCTGTCTACGACACCGTAGACGTGACCATACACCATCGTCCGAATAAGTTCAGCGCCAAGTTTTGTTGTCTTCTGTCCGATATACTTCGTTTTGCAAGGAATGTGTGTCGTTATCGGCGAAGATGTAAACAGGTGAATTTCCCCAGTTGCACTTGAAGTAGGCCCTATGGTTTGCTCACTGTCCTAACTAACCTTTCGGACAACGACCACCCGTGCCGTCTTACGGATACAACGTTTGCCCATATTGTGCTGCTTGGTACATTCAGCCATACTGACTTCGACGAACTCAGGTAAACTCTGTCGTCTTCAACCACCGTTGGCAAGGCTTCATTCATGTGCCCGATGTCAACGAGGTAAACTGCGATGAAAGTTTTCATCCCGTATATAGTTTATCTCGGTATTTGGAGCGCTTTCCAGAACACATCCCTGGGGAATTTTGAGGTGTCTGTAACTTTCGTTAACATGTTTATTTGTTTCGATTTCTCCTCCTTTGACCAGCGTTTGATTGTCACTTACAACACACTTGATTCACTCAGCTGGACAGAGTTACTCATACCAGGCAGGCCAACAGGTAGAGGTCTGATAAACCACAGTCTCCTGGTC
>QNGE01004499.1:18497-28978 GCA_008508345.1 Paragonimus westermani
CACAAGAGCCCCTTATACCTTTCTTGAATATAGGAACTATTATCGAGTGACCCCAACTCGAGGGGATAGTTTCCGTCGTCCACACAAGTTGAAGGAAATGAGTCAAAGCCCCTAACAACGCCTCTCCCCCTTCTTTGAAAAGTGCCGGCACGAGGTTATCTGGACCAGCAGCCTTATTAAGCTTAAGAACCGCAATGCAATTGCGGACCTCAGTCTCAGTGGGTGGTTCCAAGTCAACCGACCAGGGCACTACATTAAAAGTTTGTGGCGGCAACGCGGTAGAAGCAGGAGGCCAGTTAAATTGACCCTCAAAGTGTTCCGCCCACCGCTCTAACCTTCTGGACTTATTATAGATGAGTGTGCCGTCTGTCTCACTGATAGCATTACTGACAGACGGTCGCCTGGGACCAGTTGTACGGATAAGCTTAAACAGTTTGCCAGTGTTTCCTGAAGCAAAAGCCGTTTCCATTTCCTTAGCTTTTCCTGATAACCAAGCCTCACGATCGGCCTTTAGACTACGTTTCAGTTTCACGCGGGTGGGTGGCGGTGTACCAGAAATGGTACGTTTTCAGGAAGAGATGCCAACCATCTTCCAATCCCCAGCCTAGAGGACCAGGAGACTGTGATTTATCAGACCTCTACCTGTTGGCCTGCCTGGTATGAATAACTCTGTCCAGTTTAGCCCAGAAGGTCATCGAGATGCGCAAGCCGTCACAACACGTCAAGGTCCAGTCTCACCGTGATTCATAGGCGACCAAACTTTTTGTTAAGTTGTGACTAATCTTTTTTTGTCCATGCGCACGTATTAACGGCAACACTCGTAAACTTTCCGCTTAATCCACACACGGACGTCTTTGCGACGTCACAAGCACCAGAAGTTAGCGAAAGTTTACAACTGATAAGAGTAAACAAAATGTCAACATCTCGCGACATATGCCTTTTCTCGTTTTTGGTGAACTGGATCAAAGGAGCACAGTGCTTTAGATTGCTCATCTTTAATGCTGTTCTTTCTGATATCATCCACCTTCGGAATTCGTGTTGGTCGAACGAGAACGTCGAATGTTGAACCTGATCACTGTGTTCGTTCATGGCTCATCAAGCTTACCTTATTTCAAAATATATTCTCAAACGAAACAGCCGTGTCCTTATTTTATGCTTGTTCGCGTTCGTCACCCGGTTTCATCTCTCGAGAGTTTACCAGGCATCGGGCAACTTTCCAAGAATTTACGAAAAGAAAGTTGACGGCGTTACATTCAGTCTATGTTCACATCCTGCTTTCTGTAGAGCTCTGCATTCTGACATCAGTGAAAGACATGTCTCACCAACTCATTCAGCTGACTGTGTCCCGTGATGTTCTCTTTCCCTCCTTTGGACGCATAAGTCGGTGTGTCGTAAACGCGGTGAAATCAGCTGGACCACTGGAGTTGGCATCAATGTTGGGCTGCCCGGTTGTTCAGAATTCCTCCTTCTGATTTGTACAACCCCTATATGGTCTACAGATCAGAAGCAGAAATTTTTGCGGTGTCACAGTAAGATACGCGTTACGCATGCACTATATATATATATATATATATAGTAATCCATAATCATTTGTCTGTAGAACCAGTCATTAGATCACTTGTTAAACCTCATGTCTATTTCAGTTACCGCTGCTCGTGGTCGTGCCGCTTGCATGTTATCGCACGCCAACTCTTTTCAAGCTTATCCGCTTGCAGAACTTGAACGGGCTCGCAGCGACTTTATCCGGCTGTGGCACAATGCCTTGGATCGAGATCCGTATGTTCGCACACTACATGAACTACACTATCGTTTTCCACCGAATGTCCGCGTGATTAATTGCATAACATACCCGTTCGCCAATGCTGACAATACCTATCAGATGCCCCCACTTCCCCGTAGATCCAAGCATGTGCCAGAACCACGTCTCACCAAAAAGGTGAATCCCAAGTATCCGCTGTACTTGCTCCCGGACTTTTGCAAATCTTTGTCGGAAGCAGCCACTTCTGAGCAGTACGATGTCCAGTTTCCCAAGTTATCTATAAGTTCCGCTCTCTATAAATGTGATTATTGCGGTTTTGATAGTGCAGATGCCTCGGACTGTGAACAACATTTGAGGCAAGAACAGCACATGTCCTGTAGCGAGTTCGCTTTCCTCTCCGATCCTCAAGAAGGGAACGATACTACTGGTCCTCAATTTACCGTTCTTTGCAAACCTCGTGCGGTGTACAACGCTGTTGTACCCTCGCTGAGTTGGATCTTTCAGAAGCGGACCGTAATGTGTCCTACTTGTTACCTTATCCTTCCCGATAAAGTGAGTTTGAACTTCCAAATGGTATTTCTACTGTGTGTGATCTGATGGACATCATCATCAGGTTAGCGGACTCGCTTTCATCAGAATGGGTTCCCCACATCTGAGAAATCATTATAGGAAAGCAACGGAAATTATTTTAAAACTTACTGCGCAAGATATGATGTCCAGATTGGCCCCAGTCATAATAACGTGAGAGGAATTGACGCGACTTAGATGAGCCTTATCAGCGGCTATGACTTTTTGTCTCTTAATTCTACGTGATTACCCAAATGACTTCATACTTGTGATTGTATGAGCCGTTGTTCTGTTTAGGTTTGACCAGGCTCGCGGTATATAGTCAACGTGTAACACAATGCCTTACGTTTCATTATTGTGTATGCGATGCTACAGAAGAAAGGCAAACTCATCGTCCAAGTACATTGCATATACTGTTTTAAAAACGCACCTAACACCAATGGGTAGTTGACAGCTTTTTGTTAAATAGGTGCATAAAAATGTGTTATCTGAAGATGGGAAAACTAGCGATTAGTGAAAACTCTACAGGTAGAGGGAGAATGCAACTCCACAGAACAATCCAGTGACGTCATCTGGTTTGAGTGTTTGGTCAACGCAGCTAGAAGGGAAACTTACTTGACCAGTTGTGGAGGTGTTTATGGTGATAACAGCAGTGTAAAAGAGGAAGAAACCACACTTGTGTGATCGAAGGGGGATTGAAAATCAAAAGTTCTGGATGGTTCGTTGACGAGGCGTACAGATTTGTTTTCAGCCGCACAGAAGGGAAGCTATTTTTGAGACGCCGCATCCGTAATGTGAGATGAGACAAATTTGAGAGGTAATTTGGAATTAGTTGATTGGAATTACAAAGACTAATAAGATATGAAAATGAAGTCAATTTCTTTCATAGGGCGAGTGGTTAACAGGTTACTGTGATGGGTGTGAGATTGCCTATGTGAAAAGGATAGACCCAGGAGGGTTTTTGTTGTGAAAACCTACTCGACACATCGCTTTCTGAAATCCCAACACAATAAGAGATCTAACAAGAGACCAATTCAAACATTGTGTTACGGTACCACTTCAGGTTTGGACGAACAACTTCAATGTAACATCTTCCGTTATTCACCAAGTTCTTTTTTTCTGTGCTTCACCAATCAGCTTACAGTTCATGATTTGGCATGTGCCATTGCGATCACCCAATGACAGACTGATTCCTGTTACACTGGTGTACCTCTATAAATGCGCGCTGTCATCTCGTAGATAACAATTGCTTACTGCAACCAGTCTGATCTCAATACTTACGGGGGAGGTTTCAGTTCAAGTACGATTTCGAGGGCTATTCGAAATCTCTAGTTCCAAGTATTACAAATCGGTTTCGCGAAATAGAACTGCCTGCAGTTGAGTAGTGAAATCTAGGAATGGGTGAAAAGACTCAAACTATAGCGCAGCATTCGTCGTGATATGAAAAAAGAAGTACAATCGGAATTTTTTGTTGTCACTGGCAGTCGCGACCGGTATTCACTATTGAAAAATCTGGTCTACGCCTTATTGCATTCGACGAACTGGCAAAGTTGTTGCCAGAGCACGTGTTTCCTGTCCACTTCCAGACCGCAGAGCGTGCGAATTTCAGCTCACTCATGCGTTCAACAAAAGAGCTCCCATGAGTTCGTTCTACAAGTGCAAAAACAAGCTTCACGTTGCAACTGAGGTGACAAATGAGTGTGAGGGGGGGCATCTGCATAACCGACAGATTGATAGGGTCAGTGGTAGTGGTGTTCAACAAAGAACGCTGGTCAAACAAGATAGGAAATTCCAAGAAGCCTGAAGAATCTGCGAATAAAAGGATGACATCAATGCCGCTACTGCTAGTTCTAACAGCATACTATTTCAGTTGAACAAGGCGCACACTCTTATTAGGAGTCAGTCTTCACGACCTTCTCAATACCAGTCATCACTCCGGGCCTACAGAAAATGAACCACCGTTTTTCGCGGTGATCTACACCTACAGTCATCTTGCCGGTTCCGTAATGCTATATGCCATTTATGTTATAAATATTAGGAAGGTATACAAAAGTCACGGGTCAAGTTAAACTGACAAAAGTTATAGAGCCATCTACTTCTGTTTATTCATCGCAAATAAAGTACAGGGGTGGGAAGTTTATTCACATATGCTTCAAGTTCAAGTCAGGATGTCATCATAGGCAGCAATACATCAGTGGTTCACACTAATGCTTAACTGCCACACAACCATGAAAAAGCAAATCCTATATAGGAAGAGAGAAGGGTGTAGGTATAGATTCATTGTGGACACAGGAAGTAGCGAATCTATTATTCCAAAACCATTACTAGATCCGATGTTACCTGATGTTCACTTGAGATTAACAGCGATTGAAATGCGTTAAGTTACTGGTCGTCGTTTAGCTGTACTAGGCAAGAATGATGTAATGATGGTTTATAAGGATAATGAGCTGGTTCCAGTACGATTTTTGGTTCAGAAGAGAGCCCAACCACCCTAGAATTAATGGCCTTGAGAAAGCTCAAATGTGCTCTTTCAATAGGTGTTAGTTACTAGGATGGTCCGAGTGAAAAGTATCAAACTGGGTTAGGTAACTTGGTTGTCCAGTATTCACATAATGAATGAATATACAGCCAGCATGACTGGAGATGCAAGGGCACCAAGTTTTTCCAAAGCACCGAATAGTATCCTGTGGACTGATGGAACCTGTGCATATTGCTCTAAAAAAACTGAATAGATGTGGTCTGATCTCGCACATTAACTCATTTGCGTGGGCCACACCAATTGTTTCTGGTTATGGAAGAGGATGGTAGATCGCCTAGATTAACGCTGAATCCGACACAAATGTGTAGCGACAACTGAGGAGCCGGAGGGCTTTGTGAAATTTTCAACACTGACTTGACAAACGCATGCTTTCAAATCCCTTTGGAGTCTGATTGTGAGGCGCTCACTGCAATTAATACGCTATGGGGATTATTTCAGTACAGTTCTTCACCGTTTGGATTTTACATCTCAACTGGGATATTCCAGGCTGCGATTTACCACGAATACGCGCATATCAAGATGATATAATCATATACGCTAACATTGCAGAGGAATATGACAAGACGTTACTTTCGCTTCTGAAACAATTCAGGGATAGGAACATTGCCATAATGCCTCTGTAGTGCGTGTTTCAAGTACGAGTTGAGCTTTCCTGTGTGACAAAGGATAAAGATCGGACCCTGATCGGTTCAAAGATATGGTTGTTATCACGCAACCAAAGAATTAAAATAAGCTGTGATCAATAACGGGAAAGATTGTGGCAAAAATCCACTCGATTTACCGTCTATCCAAACCGCAACACAATAAAAGATCTAACAAAGGGCCAATCCAAACGTCGCGTTAGGATACCACATCAGGACTGAACGAACAACTTCATTGTCACATCCTCCGTTATTCGCCAAGTTCACCAATCAGCTTACAATTTCTTCTGTTGATCACATCACAGTATTTGGAACAGGGTAAGCGAATGCAGACGAGTGAAAGACCTGAATGGATTTTATAGAGTCGAAAATTACTTCTTTTAAAGCTCCCCACCGGAACTACTACCTTAAGTCGCTGTTCGTATGAGTGTTTATGGAAGACTGAGTAGATAAGATCTGTTGCGTATTGGTTGGGACAGTTGTAGAGGTGATGGAGGCTTACATCGTCAATTAAATCACGTAGGCAGCATAGCGACGTAACAAATGCCGTTTCTAAGCAACGGAAACAGCATAGAAGAATGGATTGGACCTTGTGGAACACTAACGTTAACTGTATACTGGTGAGATGACTATCCACCCGAGCCCTAATTGAATGACCCTTTCAAAGTGTGGCGATGCATGCGATCAGTTTTGGTCGCAGGCCTTATGTAGGTACCTCAGTTGGTACAACTCTGTCCGGCTGGACCGAGGATTTTGGGGATCTCATAGTGTATTACACGCGACAAGTACAACGCAGGAGTCCTTTTATTGAACGATTTCGTCAACGTTTCTTCGAATAGCCACCTAATACGGTGCCTTCCACAATTTGTAGAAAGGGTTTAGCAACAATTTACAGTGAAACTGTCCAAGAACCATGGGCGGCAATTGTTCGGGCCTCAAAGGCCGTTGTACTTAGGAATAGGAGAGACCCGCCAGAACTTTCCATTTTGGAGAATGCCGATGAAACAACCGACGAACTAACTGGACGACCTATGGTAGATGCTGATCCAAGCACATCTTTGGAACAGAGCGGAAGAATGTCATTTGGACTAGAGACCTCCCTTATATATAGAGTCTGCGTGGCTTGTCGATCATTCCGAATGGTAAAATTGATGGGTTCGTGAAAGTACTAGAGGGGCTTGCGGAGTTAAATTCGCACGGAAATGGTGTTAAAATACTTCTGGTTCATCGATTGAGTGGAAACGTTATTATTGTCATATTTGGAGATTGGGGCAGACAAATTGTGTTACTTACTTATAGGTAACAATTTCCGTGTCCATCATTGACGTTGGTGGGTCACAACATGAACTGTTGAGAAATCCTGCCTAGACATTCAAGCCGTCGGATTATTTAGTGGATTGTACGTGACACCGTGGACTGGACGAATAACTGAGTCCAGAGGTAGAAACTTCCAAGTTCCCGGCGTGAATTCGTAGCTCAGCTGGTGAGGCGCTCGGCGCGTTTGGACAAGCTGTTTCTGTCGCTGACTCGAATGCAGCTGAAGCTCGGATTTCTCGCATTTGGGTCCCATCTCAATTGTGAAACGTACTTTTAAGCAAGAATGGATATGACAGAAGACTGAAACAACCGTGGGTTTTCTTAGAAGTACTCAGTATATTAGTGTTCATTATATGCGTGTATATTGATTATTAACTTTCGGAGATTTTTCGCCACACGGGGGTTTAGTTTCCGTTTGAACTCTTCATTTCGTGATTGTTCACCATGGGTTTATGTCAGCATTTTTTTACACGATGATCAACCAAGTCCATCGGTTAACCATCAATCCCATGAATGTCTCCGACGCTAAATTTTATGCTGTTCGGTGGACGCCTTGTCGACTTGTATTTAGTTTTTTAATGCATGTGCTCTATCTTACATTGTGTAAATTATCACCGCGAGTTTCCAAATATGGTTGTAAGTTACTATTCCGACCTGAACCACTAAAACTTGTAGGCAACCTAAAGTTGTTTGGATCTGATTCTGTTTCAGTTAATGTGTGCCTATCATCATCAGTCACAACACGATGGACACCACGCTAAGTTCGCCTACGGCTCCGTACTGGTCGTTCGCGAACTGGAGATCCGCAAACAGCTGCGGTGTATACAGTGTGAGCACTCGTTCGAAACTATTGGGAATTTTACTGACCATTGGATGAAACCCGATAGCCTGTGCACTTCTCCGTTCCTACCCATCACCTCTGATTCAGACGAAGCACAAAGCACTCAGGTCCTGCAGGTCTATTGTCACGCCTGCCGTGCACATTTTGATCGTATTGTTCCGCTGTTTCGTGGTGGGAACTCCACACCCGTTCTCAACAGTAATCTCACTGGAAATGCACACAGAAAAAGGAAACGATCCGCGGGGCGTGACATCCCATCCTCGATGTCCGATCCAACCGAAGCGCCCTCGACTCTCGAGCTAGTCGAATGGGTTAACGGATTCGCTCGTTTCTGCGTCAATCACGCCTTTTTGCATTTATCCTCGACTCCGTGCAAACTGCAAGTCCGTATTGTGCGTTTGGACAGAGCAAGCATCGATACGTTTCCACCATACTTCAGCCAGTCAGATAGGGCGCTCATGTTGTTTTGCATGCAGGAGTGTAAACGGTTGCTAACCTATTTGGAACATTTACGAACTACACGACGCTCACTTCAGCGTCGAACAAAAAACGACTTGAAACGGCTGATGGCTCTTGCGTCTGCTTATGAAGTTTAGCACACGTAATAGACTACAGTCAGCCATAGTTTATGAGGTGAACTACAGTTAACTAACTTATGCCTGTTAATATTTTTTTTAACGATTTCACCGGTTACTTATTTCTGTGGTTTTTCCTGACGAATAATTCGATACGTTGTACCATTTTCCACCTTTGAATAAGTACAGTGCTTGTCGCTATGTACGCTGTCACGCCGCTTAGCATTATCAGTTGTTCCGGATTTCGTTCAAATCATCTAAATAAAACCAACTGTGTTCGTCCACAACAGTAAGCATTTCTTGAGGTATGTATTTGTTGGGCGAAATTCGCTGTAGTTGTATGAGTTATCAACAGTAAGCGTTCCATTTTACACACGAATGGCGCCTACTGCCATTACCAATTTTGTCAGATCTGCGTAACGAACCTTCTGCTTGGATGCGATAGATCTCTATCATTACCACTGTGCTATTACGGATTGACTTTACTGAAGACCTATGGACAGTGTGTTTAAATGATCCGTGTTTGCCGACGGCACTGTCTCTTTGTGACCGACGTCTTGCCCATTGGCTCACGTGACACTGAGACACAGTGAATGGAGTCTCGGCGGTAGACATTTTACCGGATTGAAACAGACCCGAAATGGGGATCCCTGCATTGGGCCCTCACAATCGTAAAAACTCACCTGTCCGCACAGATGAGGGCAGAGAAAGCCATCAAAGCTCGTTCAAGAGTGACGTCACATTTGGACAACATGTTCAACTTATTGGCAAGTTGTGTAAAAATTCTCAGGGCAGTCATGAAAAATGCAGTGTAACGAAGAAGCTCATTTGGATGGTTCGCTATCAAGCGCAGTCGTGGTTATGAACGTCAACTTCTAGTCCTCAGTGCAGCAAGTATCCGTTTAGAAGTTACGTGCACCTTCGCATGGTTCCGTGCGTTTGGTTGATTCTGTCTGTCGTGTATACTCGCTGGCTATTTCTTGCCCACTGTTTCTATTTCGTTGACTGATGATTGGTCGCTCGTGTTGTTCACAATCCATCCGCTATGGACTTTGACCATACCTCACCACAGCGCTGGGATATTTCACTGTGTTAGAGTAATCGTGTCTGACTTGTTTACCTATCACGTCTTGATTCTCAGATGCGAGGTTCTGTCTTGGCTTGTACGATCGGAATTTCACTCGTGATTTCTTCTCCCATTATGCAGCCTCCATTTGGTACATGCGTGGCGTTCCAACCATGCATTTTCAGGTTGCGTTTACCTTCCAAGTTTACGGTTGAGCAGTGTAAGTTGGATAGACAACTTCTTTATTGAATAATGTTGAACAGACACAAGGCTATCGATGACTTCGTATTAATAGGTGATCCGGAGGTTTCTTTTGCTTCTCTGCGACCATTGATGCGATATCTCACTTTGAATATTTGCCATATTATGTTTGACATACCTATCTAAAAAGTTTGGTTTGCTATTCATCGCCTCAGCACACCTTGAATTCCAGAAGCACTTGCTGTGTATACCCGTTTGTTTACATCCGAATGTTGTGCAGCAGATCCAGGTCCCCCATCCTTACGAACACATTGATCCATTTCCTCTCTGTCACTACTGATTTCCCGTCTTTGTTTCAGAAAGGTGCTCGAGCCAACGACTCAGTTTATTTTATCGTTTATGATTCACTTGCCCAAATGCTACCAGTGAGGTTCGGTATGGCTAATTGCCAGCCCGTATTTAGACGGGAGAATTCACACCTCGGATGTCGATTGAAGTTCCGTGAAAATCAGGTTGATCGGATCACTAGGCTCTGGACTCTGCTAGGTCCCATGTGTGGTCAAACGATTTATTGTCAAACTTACAGATTTCTTTGATAACCGTGAATATGCCCAGTTCAGTCATGAGAAAAAACGCGCGGCAAACAAGCTTGTTTTCAGTGCTTCATCAGGCTAAATACAACACATTTATATAGGTTCGTTGGGGGTAGTACATCGGTGGGGTGAGGGATGATAGTGTAGTGAGGAGACACGGTCGCACCATACTACTCACATCACTATTCAGTAGCAGCGTGGATCGAGATGATCGCGGATCGAGATAATCGCGTGATAAATACGACAGAGATACGGGATGGATCGTTGGAGGGCAGAATGACATATAATGGCTTTCGCTACACGACGGAACTGATACATGGTGTCTAGAGCGACTGGAGTATCCTCAGAAGAGTATGGTGTGCAAATGAGTGTTTCCGTTTCT
>QNGE01004499.1:32628-60303 GCA_008508345.1 Paragonimus westermani
CATGGATCGAGATGATCGCGGATCGAGATAATCGCGTGATAAATACGACAGAGATACGGGATGGATCGTTGGAGGGCAGAATGACATATAATGGCTTTCGCTACACGACGGAACTGATACATGATGTCTAGAGCGACTGGAGTATCCTCAGAAGAGTATGGTGTGCAAATGAGTGTTTCCGTTTCTAGTCATGCTCAGACGCTTAAGTAGTGTGTTGGTTTCTCCAATAAAGTAACCTTTGTGTCATCCGCCTTCTGGGTTCACAACAGATAGTCATTAAGGTCCGCTTACGCAAACTCGCGAAGTCTGGTTATGTAACGCCAATAACCTGAGTTGTAAACGTCTTCGAAAAATCGATACTCCTACGTAACAGATGGATACGGGGTCACGGAAGGTTCAGTGTTTTGATCAGGCGTTTTTGTGCGCATAACGGGGGTGAGTGTAAGCGGATCGCGATGGCTGGTAAACGACCTTTGACCCGCTTTGATTGCCCTCCACCGACTCGATAGATAGGCTTGAACGAATCGGCCGTGTTGATCAGATGATTCGATTCCACCGAGTGCGCGGCTACCACTGATGAGGAGAACTTTATCGATTCACGAGCTAGCCGTGCCGGATGATGATCCCGCATGCGTTCAGATAGTCGCCTTGTTGTGTGGTCCATGTAGCTTGTTCTACAGGGGCAGAAGAAACGGTAAACACAAAAAGAGGCAGCGTGTACAGGCAATGTATCTTTCAGCTGGGGACGCAGAACTGATGTGGATGTAAACCAAACACGTAATTGAGCCGCGAAATAGGCTTTGGTAAGTACTACGTTAAGTTACTTGGTTCTATTTTCAGCATTACTGTTGTCCTTGAAAGGCAGAGTAATATAGACAGCTTTTTTGTCTACATTTTGCGGCATGCCTGCCTTTGTGCTAATTATTATGTGCTTACAAATAAACTGTTCCGGATAGTCATTTTCAAGGAGTGTGTTAATTATAAACTGTTTTTCTTCTGTGGTATCATCTGAGCAGATTTCCACGGTCCTATCTAGGAAACATCGGACTAGATTCTTCTTTTGTCTCAAAGGTACGAAGCTATTAAAATTTGTGTACTATCCTGTCCAGGCTGCTTTACGGTACACTTTACGTCGTATTGTGCCGTTCTCACAACGTGACATGAACGCTTCTAAAAACGTTATACTTACTGGTGATTCGATTTCCAGATTGAAGCGGATATCCTTATGGGCGCAATTGAAGTGCAATAGTGTTTCATTGAGGCATTTAGATTCATCTGTCATGCAAATGTGATCTGCATAACGTTTATAAAGAGCCAATGGCTTCGTGTGGTCTGCTAGTGATCTGCTTTCAAGCTTTTTCATAAAATAATCTGCTAGTAAAGGGCCTAACAGTGACCCTATTGCTACTTCGTCCTTTTGGCGATATAACTTAATCGGAAATCTAAGGTGAACGTTGTAAGTGCAACCATACAAAAGCTGCTTTAATTCATCTGGTATCCACGTCCGTCTCATTGCTTTCTATATACCAACCGAGAAACTCGATTTTCTCACTTAATGGAATATGTAGGTAGAGAGACGCGACGTTAAACGAGAATAAGTGCATTCTCTCTGCACTTGGTTGCTTTACCGTTTCGACAAGTTCAAAAGAATATCTAAGAATGAATCGCTAATTTCTTCTTGACCAGCTCTAACAATTCAGCTAGCCATTTGGCCGCCACATGATACGGCGAATTACAAGTCTAAAATCGGCCGTAGCGGCACTCCGTTTTTATGTACTTTAGGTAGCCTGGGAATTACACTACATACTGGTCTTTCGAAGGTAGTTGAATCAATCAGTCGTCGTTGTCCCATACATCTCAGTGTTTCCGTTAATGCCTTCTCAATGGCCACCGTTTTGTCCTTTTCAGTCTCCATACAACGAATTCGGTTTTATTTGCCACTAGTGCATTCATTTTAGCTAAATCAGCTTTATCCAGGGTGACGATTCAAGCATCTTTATCTGATCTGGATGTTATTGTATCCTCATTTCGGCTTAGGGACTCCAATGAGTTTAGGTGTTGTCGATTGAGTAGGTTTTTACTTCTGGTTTTCCAGGTCAGGTACTGATAGTATGATTGACTGGGACCCCTTGTGGAATGACTAAAATCGGAGTATCATGCAGTTTTTGTAAGGGCAACTAAAATCTGGTAAACAAAATCCAGGTGATCAGCAGCTGTGATACGCGAGGATTTTATCGAAGTGGGTCTTTTGTGTCGTAACGTCGATCTAGGACCGTGGGTAGAAGCAACCCTTAACCGGACGGTTTGGAAGAATGTGGTCCGGACGGACGTCAAAATTTGAACGAGTGACAGTATTGCGGTCTTGGCATTCATCCGCGCGGCATAATATGAAAGTGTAGCTGCTGATGTGACCATACATCTTCGCAACAAATGTGCTGGTGTTCATATATCAGTAACGCGCTCACCGTCAACAAGGAGGTGTTGAGTACGTCAGGTCCAAATGAGTTAAATAGGTTCCGTTCATTTCAACCAACGGCCTCCGTCGTTTGTTAGACCACTCATTCTATTTTTAGAAATTTGGGTTTCGATGGTCTGTTACTTATTCTTTTCTTCAGCTTTGTTGGTGCGCTGTACAACGAAGGTTTAAGTTAAGTTCCCGGTCCAAGTTTAAATGGTTATTTCCCGTCTTACAGCGTTGCCAAAAAGAGGAATTGGTTGTATTGTTGTTGCACCAGTACCCACCGAACCGTTTCCCAACCTTCCGACAAAAATTGATATACAACGGTGGCAAACCGAATTTGTCACAGTTTTCATGCATATCTTTATGGATAAGATGAAATTGGTCTTATTGTTGAACGTACTTCACTTTCGATTAACGTCCGAATTTTTCTGTGGTAGCAATTACCTGTACATTGTTAGTCTAACTGCCACTTGGATTGTGATGTTCTCGGACTCTACTGATACTGTGTCCCACACAAACTAACCGTTCTTGGTGTTACAGTGATGTTACACCCGAACTCACATGGCTGCATAATGTCTAGAATAGGTGGGATATTGATTCTGTTTGATGCAGTTATTAGAAAAATCGCTGTTCTCTTCAAGCCTGACTTTGAAACACAGACAGCAGTATTGCTCATTGAACACAAGTCTTATTCTGATCAGTATAGTTATTCAATCCATCAAGGGATGCACCTGTTTTACTTATTGATTGATTACACAATGAACTGGCTTTCAACTTGCTCTACAACCAGAATACTAAGTCCAACTGGAAAACTCAACAGCTGCAATACGACTAATTGCGGATATAGTGAGTTATCGAAGTTTAGTCAACCAACTCTCTCCAGCGAAACGGCGACCAGTCCATTTCCCATCTATTTCGTATGTATTTAATTGTTCATAGTGCTCACAAAATGGTTGTAGGCAGATTTCATCAGTAACAGCAGTAATGCTTACTTGCACCACAACCGTCTGTTTGTTCAGACAATATGTCTCGGTTTATTACATGAATTCGAAGTAAAATATATACGAACATTTCACAGTGCACAAGGTTGTTGTTACATTTGTGACTGTTCAGGGCAGTCTTTGAATCACTTCTCTGGGTATGTGATATATTCGCTTATCCGCTTCTGACACGTATGGAGATTTTCGTTGATTGTCAGCTTGGGTTTCTCTAGTTTCTGAATGAGGCAACTCTGCAAGTTCTCTGGAATCGGCCATCTTCCTTTGCCCGTATCTGGTGCGTCGCGCTTCCTTATAAATCTCTGTCAAATAATCCATGTTAATTAGGGCTTGATCGGCTGGACTAATTAGCCATTTAGGTGGAATGGTTGTTGAGGTTTTGATACGAGTGAGAATCTGAAAAAACGCAAACAATGGATGAACAACTGATCAACGTACCTCCACAACTTTTGGATTCACCTCCGAAGACTCTGCAGACATTTCGATTCACAAAGTATATTGTATTCAAACACTGAACGCAACCAAGAGCTGAAAGAAAATTAGTAGAATATTACCACAGCATACATTTTAACAAGACGTTTGAAATCAAACACAACAGGAAGTCACAAAAAATGTATTCAGCTGTATGTTGTGCTCAGCGGAAATGAATATGGCCGGATAAAATACCGCATGTCTCTGACTATAGCAAATTAACAAAATAGTAATGTTGATCTCTTGGTTAACGGTTAGCTGAAGAATCCAAGCAATTGTATGTCATGCGCAACAATACCGTTCCAGTCAATAAGCGCCCACCTTATGATGAGCGAAATGTCTAAACAATGACATTTCAAGGAAAGTACACGAGCATATTCACAGGAGTCGTCGATAAGTTTTTCGTCCGAGTACAGCATACAATTCGAATTTCCAACCCCGGGAGTTCACATTTTGTGTATCAGTAGTTAGACGATTACTATTTAATTTCAATTTGCTTGCCGACTTTCACCTAGCTGTTTTTTCGCAAGTTAATGCAGACGCGAATATGGCACACCTTAAACAATGTTGTGTCAAGTGTTTTCATCAGAGAATATGTATGGATGCTTCGTCAACTAGACCGGACGAAGCTACTTCACGAACGATAGCGAAAATTTTGACGACTGCACTGAAGAGTGACCGATAGGTGGTTGACAGTTACTAGTGTTTGGCACGATACCACCTGCAAAATTGAGCATCCAAAAGGTCCGCTTTCGATGAACACTATGAATACTGTTACCATTGCGAGAGATTGCCTACACCATCGCGTTGCTGAGCAAACGATCCTTGTGACTTTTGTTTGCAGATTTTAGCAACTGAACTTCGCGGTATCCAGGCTCTAGAATTCTGTGTGCTTCGGTGGCCAGTCACATGAAATTAAAGTCATCCACACGCTGTATTAATAGACAAATTGTCTAGATCAATGAAGAAACCTCAGTAAACTTCGGTGGCATCTGTTGCTTTTTCGCGACGACTTTCCAACCCACACCTAACTGGAGTCATGTCAAACCGCTCCTCTTGTATTCCAGGTGTTTTAAATATTGAAAAAGCCAAGCTGAAACGTATTTGAGAAGAGAGGTCATCAGAAGTCCGCTGCCAAATGGTGACCGTGGATTCACGAAAAAGTTTCTGAAGAATGTTCACGAATTGGACAACCGATAAACTGCATGCACAAACGTTAGTGAAGCATAATTTAAAAATTCGTGCGATGTTTCTGCTGTCAACTCAGTACGTTCAGGCCGAGAAGCTTCCAGCCACTCGTAAGGTCATCTTTTCACGTTCTCGTCATCGAGACCATACCTATATGCGATTCTGGATTACACGCTTGTTTCATATGGAACACAGAATTACCGATTGGGTCAGCTTGCTCACAAACAATTTGCAACAGTCATGCCAAACGAAACACATGAACAGAGGTGTTTTGCGCTGAATTTGGTTTTAGAATCGCGGACGCTTTGAGACTAGAAAAATGGTGTGGTTAAAGTGTTGTGAATATGTTGGATTGGTTCTAGAAAGATGCATCAAAACAGTGAGCCTCTTAGCTTTCTAGATGATGTAAAATAAAGATGAGAATAGTGACGTGATGAGACCGGTGGCTAGTTATATGGATCATATATACAGAGTGTACTTGATACGTTAAGACACGAAAGGCGTCAGTGTTGCTTCCATCCGCTACGCGCTTCACAAAAACGCCGTCCGGTCACAACCACCTTTTTCAATGTCAGTCAGTCAGTCTATAGGTCGGGATTATCTCTTTCACAATTGTTTACAAAAGTAAAACAGTAGCTCGTTCAAGTTTCTGATGTGTTACGGTATTGGTAAATAAATGCAATGATAAAATACACTGCCTGGTACGAAGTAAGTAGAAGACAACTTGACTGCTCCAATGAGCAGGCATCGCCTGCCTGGCCGGGGTCCTCGTGATCACTCAAGCCGCTGATTAGAGACGCTGTCCGAGATGGCGTACCTGTATCCATACCGTTTCTAGTTCTTCCGCTTAGTCTTCTTTTAGTATTTGTGGACCTTCTTGGTAACGTTCTCTTTTGCTTGTCGCACGCGGTTGGGTAAGCGTACTCGCCGTATATATATATATTCGGAGTCTCACTACCCCATTCAACTGAGAGCCTTCTAATCCCCCCACTCCCTAATGACATACGGTGTGACGCGCGATGCGTTAAGAAATTGGCTACTGTTTACTCACCTCCCACTCATTTTTATGGACTAATGTTTTCTCTTTTGCTTTGAGTAACCTGGTTACAGTTACGATAACAGAATGCCGGTTACTGGAAATAGTTTCTAACTGCCCAGCGCACATTAATGTCGAACATTGTTTTTTTTATGTCTGCACCAAACGGACTTTCTGATCTAAAAAGTGCCCGATACATTACGAAATGAAGGGTATCCACCCAGCCGCTTTGTGTATTGTGGTGATTATAACACTTTATCCGGCCACTGCTCCCTGTCTTCCAAAAGTATTTCATCTAATGTAATTACCTCACTTTTCAAGTATAACTTCTTTAGTGCTCAGCTTGTTGCTGTTTTACTTTTTTTTGGCAGCGCTAGACTGCTTGGTACGTAGGCTGATTTCTCTGAAGTAGCATGGTAAGAAAGAGCAATTTTCCCTGGCGGTTTTGGTAGAGTATTGTATGAGTAAGGGTTTGTTTAACTACTTCATCAATTAGGTTCGCTGTTGATTTGGATCACCACGAACAAAGCGAATGGCCCAGCTACTTAGTGGGGCAAAAGTAACGTACCTTATGGCAGGAGAACAAACCACGTTTATATTGGCTGCAGCAGCGGAGAACTAAATAACTTCAGTCACATTCTCACCTGTTCATCCATTAACGATCCTCCTTTCATCACTCTGAAGCAAGCGAGTAAACTGGTATTTTTTTAGGCTTGGCTTTAAACTTAATACATTATTGTATAGGCAATACCTAGTCTCAGTCAAGGCTCGTAGATTCTGGAACGCAATTTTAACTCTGTAATCATCACCAACTCGACTGAGGAATTCAGAACTTAGCTCGATCAGCACGTGTACAAGAGTCATCCGGTGCTACAGTTCGTTCGGTTCTAACGTAATCACATGGATCGCCGGGTATGTTTTTGTTTGTGTCCGATTAACTTTTTTTGTCGCCTTCTCCGACTATTTGCATACACGTTTGTCGGCTGCACATCGAGGTCCTTTTTCATAATCTTGGTTTTCTCTACTGTAACTTCATTTTTTATTTCTAAAGACGCTTCAATGAATTTCAAGCTCTGACCACATCAGAAGCATTAGCTTAAGCGCACTTCATATTCCTCCCCTGTGAAATCCTGTGAGCTTGTAGTGTTACGTATACACTTACCTTGAAAAAATGTTCTGTAAATAATATCATACCAATGGACGAGTTGTCATCTAGAAACGATGCCTCCTGGCTGGATGTATCTGTGTTGAAATCGAACTGAATGACTGACTCAGAATTGTGCATCACGATGTGTTAGCATGGAAAACTAATGCCTAACTCCTACAGTTTCTGTTTATCCTAATCCTCGTCGGTATTCAGAAACGATATGTCACCAGCGCCACCATAATAACTTGGAGAATTCACTAAGCTGGTTTGACCTGGATTGAATGGTTTCAGCCGGTTTATCAAGTCTAATGATACACTAGCCTTTCTTGTTCCACTTGTTTATATCGACTTGCGCCAAGTTTCGCTGAAAGTTCCTCAAGGGGACAGGTCCGCTGTAAAGAAACTAACTCAAAGCTTAATGACAGTTAGATAATCAGATGGACAGGACAAATAGTTTAGGCAAACCCTCACTTTTAGGAATGTTCTGATTTTGACCATTTCGTCGGTATAACTATCTCGTAGTTGGTCGACTAGCGTTGCGATTTGTATCCGTCATCATGGTTTTACTAACACAAATTCGCTCATTGCTTCTGTGCAAGCTGTTTCTCGCAGATTGACGCGTTTTACCTTTGGATTTTATCCGTATTGTTCCGTTGAGGACACGTTGTAGAAAAAAGTCGCTCAACAAGGACTAATTTGAATTGTCCAACTCGAACGTCCCCACACATCGAGCTCACGTTCGGGTTTATCTTTCGGAATTCCAGTCCGTAACGCAGCGGTAGTCTCCACTTACAAGTCGTGTGCAATTCTGTCTATTTTCCAACATGAGGCTGATGCTTTCTGTCGTGGGTTTTTAGTTTGCCATTTCTTGTCTATTGGCGTGATTTCTTCAAGTGACGGCTCTTCCGGTCACCTGTGTTGTCTGCAACGCACTCGCTGTGCGATTCGGAAGTACTTTTGCACCGCGTCAAGATATCCCACCGAGTGTTGAGACAGTCGCGCCTTCTATTTGACTGTCCAGCACAGTATAACTCAGAATAATTAAATTTGCAACCATATATTTCAATTCGCAGCAACTCGACTGTCAGAACTGTGATAAAAACACTCGTGCGATTTGGTTTTGCCTGACGTCCATGTCAAGTCAGGTCAAACAAAGATGACCGATGAACGGATAATCACCAGCTTGTAACTCATGTGTTGGAACCACGGCTGTGCTTTTTACTTACGACCTAGCCCAACTGCATTTAAACCTGAAGATGCTATTTAACAACACAAATTTGATGCAAAATGTGAATGCTTTGTTCACATGATGCACTAATCGGACAGGTGGGGGAGCGTTCTGAGTTTGTGCTACTACATTGAAACATTACAAGTTTTCGCCAACTTCTTGTGGTTACTTTTGCATGGCTGTCGCAGGAGTTGTCATTTAAACTCAAGTGGCTCATTTGGAGAAGAAATTGACTGCTTAAAGGTGAACGATTTGTTTACTCTCTTCAGTCACGAACGTAAAACATTAGAACATATAGGACATGCGGTAAGCAACACAATAAAAAACGAAATGTTAACATCTCGCGATGTATGTCTTCTATCGCTATTGTTGAACTGGATCAAGGGAACTCAGTGTTTTAAATTTCTCAAAGGAATAACATATGGCAAACTCTGAGCCTTCACTGATGGGTTCCATGGTTTTAAGGAACTCACACAAGACAGAATACACAGAAATCTCAAGGCTACTTTCAAAAGTGCGTTTCTTCTTGATGGATTACGACGAGAAGTGGTCAGCCAGCATAAACCTGTGACGAAACACCAAGTTAACAATAACACACTCTATTAAGAGTACATTCCCCTGATTATTCGGTCGTGAAATATGTTCCAAATACTTGAACAGAAATCATTGAAAACAAGCGTAGAACTTAAAACCCAAAATGAACCACTCTAGTAAAGTACGTTTCAGCGTTGGAACACTTTAGCTTACTGCTCAATGAAAATTGAGAACAACCTTGTGTATGGGATGTTATGAACGAGGGAAAATGACCAAATCGAACGGGATTTTTGAGCTCAGATAGTTGTGGTTGACGGATAGGAATGTTTAAACCACGAGAATTAGCTGGAAGATGTCAGTGGGTAAGCATTGAAACATTTCAGCACGTCGAGAACATGCAGTATAATTGGTAGGATATTCTCCGAAGCTTGCCAAGTTTACAAAATCAACAGCACATTTAACAATTACGCTTGAACATATATATATAGTGAGTGATTCTTAAGGTTTGGAATGACATGTTTCCAAAAGTACTTTTAGACTCTCAGATCTTCCGTAAAGTCTGATTAAACTTTACGTTCTCAGAAAGCCACAGATGTAACACCCTAATTCGTTCTATACTGTCCGGTACCCAAAGTTTACTTCACATACGTTAGAAACAACTAATATGTCACTACTGCATCTGGCACGATACTTTGAAAAATATACTCGGTAGGGTCCAGTACCAGCTGAGGAATCCATACCGACAAACAACAATAGTATCCGTTAGTCAGATTTGCAATAGCCGTCCTGTTCGCGTGCAGGATCCACATGGCTCGATCACAAATCAGAGTTATGCCATCATTCATCACAGAAGTCCATTTAAACCTCATTGTTCCCATCCTAGGATGGATAATGGTAGCAAATTTCCCCCCAAGAGGGCAGTTCATAAGAACACACAGTTGCTCGTGCTGTGGTGTCTAGCACTCGCAAAGGTTTCGTTAAGTATTATGATCAACATATACAGATGTTTGACAATAATACGTCCGACATGTTTGTCAACGTGTTTGTCACTGATTGGAACGTTTTTTTTGTTTTTCAGTTGCACAGAATGATAAAGTCAATAGGTTCTATAGTCCAGAAAATCTATCTTTTCATCTATCGCTGATTCAGTAAGGCTCGTTCAGCCAATAAAAGTTTGTCGTCTCTACCTTAACCGCTATAAACAACATCGTGAACGCATTGTTTTGCATTAACACGGTAGCTGATGTTCCTCAGATTTATTTTACATTTGTAAAACATTCAGGCCGATAGAACAAGCCTCGTCTTACAACTTTTCCGCTTTATACTATCTTTCACGTGATTAATACGAATGATGGACCCCATTTTCATTAGTCTGGAGCTCCGCGATAGCCGGTAGTTGGACGGAATGCGCGGTTTTTTGAGTCTATTACGGGTGTACCTCCAAACAAATCTAAGAGAATTTGGCTTTCATTTTTCTTACAACAAACAAAAGTATTCCTAGTTAGGTGCATGTATAACATGTTCAGCGTAGGTCTAAAATTCGGCTCGTTGGTTTTCATGTTACCTCATGGGACAGATAGACATTAATGAGACAACAGATCAGGACAACAGACGTGATCATAAACTAAGTTTAGTACTAAATTATTCTGAAGAGAGAAATGTGATAATGACCGGTTTTTGTAACAGTTGAAAACTTTTTCCAACTACAGCTCAACTCATGTGTCATATTCAAATTGAATGGTAATCAGTATTAAGAATATGTAGGTAGTGACTTTCAGGTAGCACCTTATGTTCAAAATTTAAGCTTGGAGATAACTATAATGAATCTGTGAAAAAACTGTTGCAACTCGGGATTGAAACTGCACACTTGTTAACTCAGTCCCACTTGTGTTTGGTAATGCGTGAAGTACTGTTTACAATTAAACAACTGGGAACCAGTAACACTAAAGTTTGATAATAGTAGAGAGTTTGAGAATGGTGTATAGTTTGGGAACAGTAGATAGTTTGGGAAAAACTGCTGTAGATAGACTCATTCCTTCTTTGTTTATCCCGAGTTTTCTATGCATGACTTCAACACACAAACATTACCGTACCTCATCCAGTAACTTACTTCATGTCGAACAAAACAATCATTGCGTATGAAAACCTTATGAAAACACATTCGACGTGACATCATGTGCGTCTATGAAAACCATTAATCCCGAAATTTAACAAACTAAGCACTCATCAAGTTGTAATCGAATATACAACCGTTAAAGTTGAAAATGTATAACTGATGTTCTTCATGAATATGTTACTAACGTTCCCACACCCATAACACATTTTTACAGAATGAGGATAACAGCACTGTCCACGCAATTTGCTCACATCGAAATTGAAAAGTTTTCATCAGTAGCAAACTGCAAATAATAAACTATGGAAATATATCAGAATGCAATTGTTTCAATGCATAAAAATGTACACAACACTGACACATCTTAGTTTGAGACGAACTAAAATGAATAGTTAGGCAGCAGCTCTGAAAAGCAGAATAACACTAAAGTCCGACGGAAATTTGAACAGTGAAATCAGAAGACCGGTTTTGCAAGATGGTAATACCATTTCCTATGTTCTCGTCAGTTGCTAACACATAACGGCGGTGAAAATCAAAAAATATTTAAGCGAATTTAGTTCATATATCAAGTCAACGTATACACCGACGGAAATGTCGAGGTCAAGGCCAAACCTGGGCAAGGAGGACAAACAATAACTTCAAGTCGCAAAGTGGCTGCATTCACCAATGGAATCGAGCCGTGTTCTAATCGGACGTTTTCGTGCCAATTGAAAACACAAACAGAGTTGAATTAAAATGTGATTAGTCATGGAACATTTTATCAGTATACTTATAGCATGGTCATACTTGCTGACAACTGACAACAGAGCTGGGACACCGACATACGGTTCGTTTCCTATTTTTCACGTTCACATAATTCCTTCAGTCCTGAATTTAATGCAATGGGCACACAGTTCCCCTATTCTCATGTCTGATCAGGTTTGCAGGAAATATTGATACAATGGGTAACAGTTTTTATTTTTTCAGGTCGATAGACAGACTGATTTATTCAGAAGGATCCCACCAATGGGCGTCAGTGAGGCTTTCTGGAAAAAACATGTTTCACGGAAAATGTCAATTTATGGGCAGATGACAGATGAAATTCATGAGTACGTTACTAAAAAACGTTTGACGTATGTGCTAAAAATTTCTCGGCCAATAAAACGAAACACAGAAACGGAATCCCATTCGTACACCTGGGATAACACTGAATTTCTGTGAACTTTCAAACGTATGAGACGTTAACTAGAAGGACATGGGAACCGATTGAGGAAGGCAGTGGTTTTTGGTGAGAAACTAATCTTCATAGCTGAGCATACCTTCCCTATAAACATACAAAAAAATTGTAGTTCTGGGTCACATATTTAGCAATGCGATTTACTTTCAAGGAGAAAAGTTCAAAGTAATTGTATACACAAACGAACAGATCTCCACTTATTTGACTACTTATGATCTCTTGTGTGAGATTGCCTCGAGTAGGGTCTTTAACATGCGATTCAGTTAATCACTAGGCATGCTACACTTCCTTGAGGCACTTGAGATCTTAACTGTCTATCACAGAAGGCTGATGTAAATTTGGCGTCGTCCTAGTTGTGTACTTGGTTCAAGCTTCCGTCAACCTACTCGAGTTTCTCGAAATGATTTTCTTTCCACGTCTTGCTTTGCCTACCATACGGTAAGTCTCCGAAACATATCTCATCAGACGATTCAAGTATTTAGCAAAGAAGGTCATTTGACTTCCTGTTGTGAACCGAGAACCCGGATGGCACGAAGGTTATTTATTCGGGGAAACCAGTACACGGGTTATGCGTCTCAACCAGACTACGAACAAAAACACTCATTTGCACAAAACACTGGTCTAGACATGTCCCAGTCTCTATGGATTCCAATGTTCAATTCCTTCATGTAGCAGAAGCCATTCCATGGGATGCTGCCCTCCAATGATCTTTCGCGTATCGCTCCCGTACTTGTCCCGCGGTCATTTCGATCCATGCTATCGTCTCACTACTGAATAGTGGTGTTGTAAGCAGTATAGTGCGACCGCCCGCCCTCACTACATTCCATTAGTAGTGACGTTTTTGTGATGACCTCAGTCCAACTAATAGAAGTAAGGATACAGTCTACTCTGTTTGTAGCAGCTACATTGTTGATGAACTACACTGTGATTGTAATGTGATTGTACTGCTAGGTTGAGTAAGAGACGGTGTCCTACAGTACGTAGAATGTCTATTCATACGGTGTTAACTCCAAAGTAATCAAGCCTCCCAAAGAAAGACACTACTCATGAGTTCACTGAAATATGATCCATCAGTTTCAAAACTGTGTGTATGGGTATCAAATCTTGCAATCCCACCAAAAAATGAAGTAAAATCACGGAATACGGAATAAATGGAACGTCAAAGATGTCGAAGCAGGATAGCAAGAGTAAATTTGAGGGAAAACGTGGACAATTTGCAGATGTACTATGTGATCCAAATTTGCATCATCTAAACGAATTTTCAACCCGATGTTGATTACATTTCTACAACCGTTTGCCTATGTATGATGTCTCGTCTGTGGAAGAAGTAATCTGTATTGAAAACAGTGACCTCAGCTGGCTGCTGTAACCCAATCAGGCATAAGGAAGCTATGACCGCGGATAGTGTTTCTTTGTGGTCTTCTGCTACCTGTTCGTTACACGTTTCTTCCTTTGCTTTGTTAGCTTTCGCGTTATCGTTTTCAAGACTCATTTCAATTGCGAGTTTACGGACAACATAGGAGTATCTTTATTCATCCAATTTCTGAAGACATGTAAGTAGTATGTTTATTGACTGCTCCAATATTTCCCAGTTAATTATAATTTAACCATTAAAAAACGTTCAGTCTCTATCCAGCTCGAGGGAAGCACCATTCCATTATCTGTTTTTGTGTGAAGCTGCCTATTTAGAATCTTCGGTACTAACCAACTTGAACAGGAGATCAGGCTACTCGCTATTTTCTACAGTGTTCTGCCCGCTTTTCCTTCTACCAGGTAACGATAATTGTTATCCTGCTGACGCTGGGGTTTTACGTGGCTCAGTGGGTCTTTTGTGTGACCCACGATGAAAAAAATCGGAATTTCACACAATTAAAGACCTCTTTTCTTTCGATTTTGCTAGTTGAAGGTCAGAGTGGTCACAAAAGCACACTAGACTTGGAAATGAACTTTAATTATTCACCTCGCTTCTTCTTGTTTCTTACACTGTACTACACTTATCATACCAATTCAAACCGTTTAGAAAATTGTTCATCTAGTTCCTTGTAGAAAGAACTATCGGTTTTTTAAACAGGCCACATTCCGGTTTGAATTTCATCTGCTGTTGCATCCCCGCCAGCAAAATCGGCGCTGAGATGGCTAGCAACACATAAACAGCATCACGTTTCGTGCATTGATTGAATGTTGACATCTGGTTGCGGTGGCAATCCGAGAAAAAGATATAATTTCTTCAGAATTTCGAAGTGGTTCACAGGAAGCCACGTATCGAATGGTAGTCAACTGACCGTTAAATATGTGTGTCTGTGACTTGGTGGTAGTCTGTCGTAGCAGTGAAACGCCTGTGCCTTGCCAGATAGTCCGAAACTTCAGGCGCGGCTTGGGGATGTCAACTATCTGGCGGTCGACACTCATACAGAATCTTATGCAATATAAAGTCCATTCCAGGGTTACCTACCGGCGTTTTTCGCTCTAACTTCTTATATCTTCAATGTAGTTTGGAGCAGTTTAGCACACTACTGATCAATGCGCACATTAGTGCCCCCACCAGTCATGGTTGGCGGCATCCGATTCGGATTAGCCTGTCGCAGTGACCGAAGCCAAAGGACGTCTGCGCTTATCCATCACTGCAACTGGCTTTCGCTGCATCAATCGCAGTTCCACCAACACACCACATATCCAGTGTAAACCCGAAGGAATAAGACCAGTAGGTGTGCCAGTGGGGCCTTTCTTTCCAGCCGGCCAATGCTGGTTAGCCAGTTGATTGGCTAATAAGGCAGGCAAACTCTTATCTCTCGGAAACTAACCAGAGAGAGGCTGGAATAACGAGATCTACACTGAGAAGAAAGATTTCTGAAGTGTAATACAAGAAGCATTGCAGCATAGGAGTTCAGGTTAGTGCATCCCAGAAAAGATAAGGATGAAAAACAAAATTTGCATTTAACTATGAAAAGCCAGGCAGACCATTCATCATACGATACACCAACAAAGCCGAAGAAAAGAATGTATAGAAGACTACAGTCACTCACGCATCTGCTTTTTGTCTGGCTGCTCCCCTTCGGCCAATCTGACAAGGTTGAACCCGCAAGGACCGAAGTCACAATTAGCACAGCCCTCTGGATCAAAACAGCACACAAGCCTGACCACGACGCCAAGGTAACAGAAAGGGTCAGGCCCCACCAGTCATAGGTGTAGATGTACACATATAACTAGTCAGCATCAGTACATCCGCTGATTCGGGTTCAAATTACGGCGTACACACACATTCCATATTGCATATAATGTTCGCTGCAATTTAAACCCGAAACAGCGGACGTACTGATGCTAACTGGTTATTTTTGTACATCAACACCTTTGATTGTTAGAGGTAATAATGTGCGCACTGATCTGCATTTATCATAAGATGACCTGATGGCAAGCTTGAAACCACTGTCTATCATAAACTGACAACAACTGATGTCGTTCTCAGATTCGATAGCAATCATCCAGCCTGTCAACTCAAAAACTGTTTGCGAACATTATTTCGACGTGCAGACACGCACTGTAGCTCGCCCGAACTCAGAAGGCAAGAACAAAACACCTGTTCAAACTGTTCGCTTCCAATGGGTACTCCAGCAGTTTCATAAAGGCATCTATCAGAAGGTCCACAAGAAGTGAACGTGCGAAATCTAGAACGCGAATGACAGTGCCATATATTCACGGCACATCTGAAGCAGTACAAAGGATGCTCCAACCACTGGGTATCCAAATATCACACAAATCAAACTGAACACTCCGTTCGGCTCTGATGAACGCTAAGGATAAGGTAGAACCACACGAACAGTCTGGTCGATACTAATACACGAGAGTCAACGCGCTGAATCTTTGTTTTCATTGTTGATCAGTTTCTGATAGTGAGTGTACTGGCTGGATAGTATACTGTTGGACTGGTTCCAAAAATTGGTGAGCCCGAAATAAATTTCGAACACGCCGTTACACCGCCATTCTTAGTAAGTTCGTTCCACATCATCATTTTGCCTTGTTTTCAGAAAACATTTTCTCTGTTCGCACATACGTTTGGTTATATTAATTTTACACCGCTGGTTCAATCATACATTACTCTGTGGCTTCTGTTTGTTATGCCCATGCCTGAAAACGATGCTAAGTCGTCCGAGTATCCCAAGGTAGCCATATCACTAGTAGTCTCAATGCTCTTAGAAATGGACCCACATCCTATGGTTCATACACCTAGAGGCAGAATTCTGCAACAACCGAGCCTCTTCCGATCAGGCCAAACTCAGCCACTTAGTGTCACGTTTGCCGAAAGAGGCAGCGATACAACTCCGAGACGTGTTAATGAACCAGCCTACAGAGAACCGCTATGGAACGAGTTGAACGAGTCACTTCGTCGGAAAAGACTTGTTTGCATCAGCCACTTAGTGAGTTGGACGATAAACACAAAACGAACATACTCTTGGAAATACAACTATTAGGTACGTCGCACATCGACAAGTCCCCTCCTCACGGATTGTGAATATAGAGACTACCGAAGACAGCGCAGGCAAATGTCTCTACTGCAACATCACAAGCTTTTGTGGAGGTAACGGAGGTAGCTGACTAGGTAGTAGAACGTACTCAGTCACTTCTCAACCGGGTTAGCATTGCAATACGGGTGCAACACTTGGTGAGAAGTACTCCTTCTTATAATGAGGGCGGTCTTTCTGCGTCAACATTAAACATAGAGGCAGTGCGGGCCGAAGCTTTGCGCGACGACTTTAACATAATCCCTCTATGTCATCCCGAACGCCATCGAATTAACAGATCCCCTAGACGCACAACTTCGTAGCAGAAAGACGGCTACTCTTGGTACCATCAACGTTTTCGCACCCGACCCAGCGGGTACACTAAACTGTGCACTTACTGGCCGACCAGGCAGGGAAACTTCCACACGACCCGTAATGGCAACTAACGTCATCAGCGTCGCACCTTGTCGCATCATCCTTGTAAAGGATGCAGATGCCAGAAGCACGTTCCTAGCTGATATCGGTGTGCGGGTCAGCGAGTTTCCAGCTACAGAAGACGAGGTACCAAATCCCAGCGGCCCACAGCTCCCTGCTCCAAATGGTATTTATATATTTATTTATGGGCAGCGTTCCCGTGGGTGTTTACAACTGTCGAGGTACCTTTCGCCATAAGCACCATCGATTTATCCGGCATACCGACCTTCTGGCAGACACGAGACGCCGTATGTTAGTCGATTTCAGCACTAGGCTAAGTACAGCCGGCCACAACACCTATATATGCCCAACTCGCAAGTTGTGGATCTCTTCAGTGAGCTTCCACAGCTCGTTCACACGTGGAACGATATTCCAACAATCGCCACTGATATAAGAAACCACATCGGCACTAAGGGAACCCACGTCTCAGCACAACTTAGCCGGTTGGCTCTTAAAAACTCAAATTCTCCAGGACAAAACTTGAGCACTTGCTTGAACTCAAGATAACACGTTCTCCCGAGAGTCCACGGACTTCACCGTTGCATATGGTCCCTGAGGAGTCAGGTGGTTGGCGCCCGCTTTGATTACCGCGGGCCAAACAAAAAACCATCCTTCAAAAGTACCCAATCCTACACATGCAAGATTTAACCACTTGCTTATATGGAAAAAGCATATTCAGCACGATAGATTCGGCACCAGATCCCGGTAGCCAAACAAGATATAACCAAAACCACAGTTATAACCCCATTTGGCCTTTTCGGATTTCTACGAATGCCAATTGGTTTGAGCAGCTCAGCTCAAACTTTTTAACGTTTTAGACAGTTTAGACTTTGTCCACTCCTATCTGGATGATATTTTAGTAACCAGTTCTCCACAACAGGAACATCCTACGCATCATCGAACCCTACCGGAACGTTTGACCCAACATGGTGTCACAGTTAACCTCACCGAATGCAAACTAGGTGAGGCGACAAGGTTTCTGGGTAATAAGGCCCCAGAAAATGGAATCGCCGCAATCATAGAAGAGGCCAGAGCCACTCGTGAATAACCCGAGCCAAAGTCCTTTGGGCAACTTCGTCGTTTAAGCGGTCTGGTCAATTACTACGGATGTTTAATGCCTCACTATGTACACAAAATGCAGCCAATGACCGATCTGCTCCGTGGAGGTAAACGCAAACTTCATTTCACAGAGGCTGCACGCACTGAGTTCATTGAGCTCAAGGATACGGCCCTCGAATTGGCCCGCTCTGCTCATCCTAATCCGAACGCATCACTGTCAAGCGCAGTCCACGCTTCTGACACAGCTGTTGGTGCTACGTTAGAGCCGTTCGATGGGCAGCAGTGACAACCTTTTGCTTTCTCCTCAAAAGATCTACAGCCCGCGGAATCACGCTACAACACGTTTGATAGGGAGTTGTTAGCTATCTACTTAGGCATTCACCACCTCCATCACTCGGTGGAAGGCACGACTCATACGATTTACACTCACCATAAACCGCCAGTTTATTCTCCATACACCTCATTCGACAAGCATTCTCCAAGAGAAGGTAGGCAAATGGACTATATCTCTCAGTTCACGACTGATATACGACATGTCTCAGGTACCAAAAACACTGTTGCGGACTTTTTTTCATACGTTCATAACCTCAGCGCAGCTGGTGACAACGACAATGATTTGGTAACCATGGCTGCTGCGCGAGCCAGTGATCCTGAGATCAAGCGTCTTCGTCAAAAGAGCTCTCTCACAATCCAACCGGTACTTCTGACATCTTCAGAAGAAACAATCCTCTGTGACACTTCACAGGGCACATCTCGCTCTGTAGTGCCTGAATCCTTTCGCCATGCTGTGTTCCAGACACTGCACAACTTTTTCACCCTGGTACACGCGCTCCAGTCAAACTTGTCACTGAATCATTCGCGTGGCCCAAGATAAACCACGACGTCCGCAGTTGGAGCCGTTCTTGTCTCCAATACTAACGTCCTAAAGTCCACCATCATATAAAGAGCCCCAGTGGCACATTTCCTTTGCCAGACGCACGTGTACTTCGACCTAGTGGACCCTTTACAACCCTCAAAAGGCTCTATTGACCTGTTGACGTGTGATGACCGCTTCGCAAGATGGCGTGCAGCCATACCGCTATCCAACTGCTCAACAGAAACAGTAGCCAGCGCCTTCCTCGAACGCTGGGTGACACAATTCGGTTGTCCAGCAGTGGCGACCACAGATCGTGGATCACACTTCGATGGACATTTTGCGGTCCTCTTAAATACGTTAGTAAACAAGCACATCCGAACTACAGCTTACCATCCGGCAGCAAATAGAATGGTTGAGCGTTTCCATTGTCAGCTACAAGCTGCTCTCAGTGCACCTGCTAATTTTTCTTGGAAAGAGGCATTCCCGTTAATTCTTTCATGGCTGCGAAACACGGTAAAAGAGGACTCAAACGCCACTGCGGACGAACTAGTTAATGGTTGCACACTTAGTTTACCTGGTAAACTCGTCCCACCTGCACCTCCAGCACCGTGCAATTACGGTAGCTACACGGTTCGTTTGGTGCACCACATGCAAACGCCACGCCTGATGCAGCCTAGAGAGTAATCATCAGCCATGCACGTGCACACTAAAGTGTCCTCTTGTACTGTCTTCCTGCGTACAGATGATTTGCGTCGACCACTACAATTCCCATACGCAGGTCCCTATCGTGTCCTCGCAAAAGACACGAAAACCTTCACCGTTAACCGAAACGGCAGAAGCCAGGTAGTCTCTCTTGACAGGCTGAAATCAACACTTAAGGAGGAATCATCAGCCACACCTCTGTCGACAAGTGGTGTTCCTCGCCTTAAACCCCCGGTGGCAGCAGAAAGCGTTCCGTCCCCTGAACCCTCTGCAGTTTTCGATACCCCGCAACCTAAACCCATGCTCCCCTTACCTCCATGCATATTCGTCTTGGTGGGGAGCTTCGCAAACCTATACACCTTGCGGAACACGTCAACATTTCTCATTTACTGAAATGACGTATACGTACATTCGTAGTCATAGTTTCTTCCTATCTGCTGACTCATGCTATTTTAAGTTACGGTACATCTGGACTTGGCAATACTTTTTTAAAAAAAATCAGAAACTCTGTTAGCTGTCTACCTGTTCATTTTTTGAATTAATGGGCATTTTGATGTGTGACCAAAAAAACGACAAAGCGCGTATTTACCATCATGCATATACAGTTATCCGATGCGTTGCCAGGTACACAACCCAAACGGCGTTTTTCGAGACCAAGTTTATTCGTATGTTAACCCTTTCTTTGCTGAGTCTATTAACCTTAGGCTGGAGCACAAGAAGAGGAGAACATCAAAGACAGGGAGACTCACAGTTACAGTATCCATGAAGTAGTCGGTTGTGAAGTTATTACCAGTCGGCCGGATACGCTAACACGGTGTTGTGTGGGTACTTCACCATGTTAACTCTCTCCTGGATGATCGGAACATGGTGGATGGGGAGACATTTCCAAGCTATCTACAGTACAGCAATGGGCAAACCTATCCCCTTTTCTCTCAAAAGTTTTCAGGGTTTGGAAGCCGAATGCAAGAGTGAAGAAATGTACCGAAGACTGGGTAATCTGAACAAAAGAATCCTACCAGCGCGGCGGCCATTGCCGACTGACCCTCCTCCGAAATTTGACATTCCCTACCCCGTGTTATTATTCATTGTGTGTATCACCCTGTGGCTGTGATCAGTCAAAAAACATTATATGTTTTTCTGTTCTCTCTCTCTCGAATAACGAAAACCTGTATAATACTTACTAGAGAGCTATGTAGCGACTGTAAAAATAATGCATTTGATGTTCGCATCCATTTGTACGCCTTTGATGAGTTCGGTTGTTTATCCACTTTCGTTTTAATCAAGCTACCCATTTTGCAATATCCGTCCCAGGTCTAGAATCATAACCCACTCTGTGCCACAATAGCTTGACGTGTTTCTCAGTACACTCTATTTTCCAGAGTCGATACCAATACACAAGGATCAACGCGCGAAGCTTTTGTTTTTCACCGTCAATCGGTTTTCGACGGGGAGTATGGAGTGGGTATTATTCTGCTGGATCAGCTCCAACACCAGACAATAATAGTCGCAGTGAGAAAGTTAAATAAATTCTGCACAAACGACATTTTTCGTTGTTGATGTATCACAAACCATTGCGCGCAGTGTTCGCCTCAAAGAAAGGAATCCCGGTTTACACGGCCATTCCTTCGCAAGGATTGGCGAAAATAATTCCCGCCCATCAATTCACGATACAATACCGTTCCACAATTAGCTTCGACCAAGCTGACGCTTTATCCAGACCCATCGGATTACAAACAACGAACGACGAAGACACAATAATTGCACCGGTCAACATTGAACCCGATGTACACCTCATCCTCAACGAGACGGTTCAAGCATGTCCAGTGACAGAAGAGATGATCAAAGAGGCGACCAAACTGGACATCCGGACAACTTGGCCACACGCAGACCCCAATGGCGACTTACGGGAATACCTCCGCCGTCGGCAAGCCCTTGCGATCTTGGACGGTTGCGTCGTGTTTGACGACAGAGTAGCAGTTCCAGAAGCCCCCAATGACAGGTGCTCAAGCATTTCCACAGTGGACACCCACGGATCAACCGAATGAAGTCTTTGATGGACAGTTTTACCTACTGGCCACGAATGGACAAACAACTTGGGAAGCACTGTCGAAGATGCACATCGTGTTGTCTGCCTGCAAAATCCCTGTGAAATGTAAACTGTACACTTGGCCAGCAGCCCAAAGACACTGACCAAGGCTCCACATGGGTTCTGCCGGTCCCCTTAATGGAAAAACGTATCTGGTCATCGTCGACGCCTACACTAAGTGGCCGGAAGTCCATTACCTACGACAGCTGAATACAGGCAGCACTATACAGAAGCTATCCGAACTCTTCAGCTGTCTCGGACTGCCAGGGACGTTGGTCACAGACAACTGCCAACGGCTAGGCATCCAACACATGCGATTCCCAGTCGAATGGACAAGCTGAAGGATCTGTCAACACCTTGCAGCGAGCATTGTCAAATTTTACAGACGTTCTTGATCAATGACCGGGCAACCTCAAATCCGTGAGGTGGAGACGACAGACGAACAGATGCAGCAAACCGGTCAAGCGCATTCAAGTCGATCCTTGGAAGCAGTACTATGGTTGAACCCAACAACCTTTTGGGGGATGTGGTAGAGGAATCCATTTGTTCCGTCTAAAACCACCTCCTCCCTCGAGGATATGGAGAAATATCGCGAACAGTCGAGAGGCAACCTTCGCTAACTTTTACCTGTTCAGCGTTCATTCCGCTACGTACATTGGTGGCTTAGTGACCTCAGCCAATTCTTTCATGTCTGTCCTTCAATCTTCTGATTCGAGAATGTTTGTAGGTCGCTATACACCCTATGAATACCATGCAATTTCCGCCTTGTGACACGTTGTTGGAGTAAAACAAAGTTGCTTTCTGCACCCGTCGTTTGGTTTTTTCTTGGAACAATTAACGGGGATCATTGCATTATTTTCGGGACCAAGAGTACGAGGAGGAGAATCTGGTTTCTAGCTACCACATTACTACAACGTGTACGACCCAGCGTATTTTCTCGAGGGTTTACCCATACACATTGGGCAGCAAGGCATTGTCAGTTGCCCTGGTGGCTATTCCCTCACATTGGTTACACACTGGTCCAATTCTCGCTTCTGATCCATCGTCTCTCTAGTGTTGAGGACTGCCCTGCACTATACTGCTCATAAACGAAGCTGTATTTTGCGCAACATTAGTGGTTTTCAAGTTGAAGGTACCACAAATCCTAGCCTTATCACTAAGTTGTAAAACCTTTTGATAATATAGATTAGCTTAAACAATATTGATTCTGATGGGGTCAAAGTTATTGTGCAATATGTGGTGATAATAATGCTGTTCAAAAGCTCAGCGGCTCCAGAAAGATGACACTTTATTTCAAATGTTTTTAGGTGTCACGGGTAACCTTCGCACAAACGGAATTACATTTAAATGATTACGCACAATAGACATATCAGTAAGGAACTAACCCACCACGTACCTGCCCTGCCTACTCGTGACTGGTTATCCATCAGCCCGACATCAATCTCCGACAGTACTCTCTGCGTATGAGTTCATGCGTGTATTTCTGATGAAGATGCGGTATCGGTATTGATTCCACCTGCAGCGTCCAGAACGCACCTTTGCTACTGAGCGATCGGACATGGCTCTGAACATTAAGATAATTCACGGAGTATAATCGAGCGCGGGTGAACTCATGATGATGTCTTGCGCACTGACGAAGCATGTGCTTAAAAAGAAAGTTTTTCGTCAGTATGAACATTCTGCAATCTGTTGCAAGGGGATTACGGCAGATTTCTGATTCGCATCGGCCACCAACCGTGATAAATGGAACGGAACACAGAACGAACAATTGAACTTTGTCGAGTGCCTATGTGCTACTGAGGGTTGTAAACGATGGGAACATTATTAGTGGACTAATGAAGTGAATGAAAACAAACTGAAGCAGAATGAACAAGTAAGCTCGGTCGAATGACGTCTTTGCGGTGGATGGTAGAAAAAAATAGAATCATTGATGGACTAGTATGGTGAATAGTAAAAAAAAGTGGATATGGAGTGAACAATCGATCGACATTCAATAAGCCACGCAACACTTAAAAATATATATCACCTCGAAACAGTGCTGAAAACCCGATGAGTGAACTGGATCAAAAATCAAAGTAAAACAATATTCGTCACTCTGTTGCAGAAAACAGTGCACAGACGGGGTCCTAGTGACATGGTTGGGGGCAGAATGGGCACTATCCAATTATCAATAGTTTAGTCCCCTGCCAGTAAATACTTTCGCTTAAATTTATCACATATATCGGAGCTCACTTGTACTATTGAAAGCTCGACCGGCGCTGAAGTGGGTCCTGTTGTAGTTCATTTGTTGTTGTTGGTAGCACTGGACTAGTTCCTGGACTTTTTGACGCACGAGAAGCTGAGCAGTTTCGAAGTACATTGGAGAGTGCGCGGCAAGTTCCTGTGTTTAAGTTGTCGGTTCCGTTGAGTTTGTTGGTAAGGGTAGGTCGTTCGATAAATTACCAAGAATATCTGAAGTAACCACAGAAGTAATCTCAACTTCAAATGACAATTTTTCTATGGAAATGAAACAAAGCGGCAGCTGACTGTGGTCACAATCCTGAAGAAACTCACGATGTTCGCCCAGCAGTTAACTAAACATCGTATTCTCCAGTTGTTCCTCGACCACCAATCCTAGCTCAGCAAGTGTAGTAACGATAAAAGACCTAACGTAGCTTTTCCTAGACGCGTCGTAGCTTAGAACAGGAACTTGCAAAAATCGATGAAACCGTATTGTCCATGCGGGAAAGTTTCCTAGGTGACCACCAAATGATTGGTATATGAAGATGGTGCATACATGGCAGTAGATAGGCCACTGCAAAAGACAAGCGCGAGTTCAATTCGACGGATTACTGCCGAAAGTGCGATTGTTTTCTGTCACAGAAATCGCCATATCAAAAGTAGTGAAGGTCAGACATGTTACATCGGTGAAACATTCTGTCATACATTTCATCGCCTTTGGGGTGAGTCGACCACTTGATCCAGCATAATCCGCGCGGTAACTGACAAGCGGGCAAAAGAAGTACGTAGGAACGAGCAGCGCCTGGCGATCGTTGATAATATGGTCGCCCTCTATGACTTGGCAAATTCCAACTTGAAAGTTCAAGTTGTGGAGTTTTATTGAATGATGATTCGTCGTTTCGAAGAAATTGTTGTCTCACCTATCAAATTCTAACATCTTTGCGCTGCAGCGGCTCGTCCATTTTCCAAGTTTGTTTAGACGCCTAGTCATTAGATGATCGGTGTAGAACGAAGAGTCAATGTTCCGTAAAATGGTTGAAGCTGCAATGTACCTCCGACTGTTACGCGCCACCACAGCACTGAAGGTTCGGTCACGTATTTTTTTCAGAATATGCACTCAGCACAGAATTTGATGGGCATGCGGCAACTCTTGTAAAATTTTAACTTGTACCGTCGCACCGTTGTCCATGATCAAGGTTCTTTTCACCACTGCTCCGAAGAATATAATGAATTATCGAGCAAAAAGGGCGACGGCTACTGTCGTTGCACTTGTGGGTGAATCAAAACAACCCGGTAAGTGTACCCCACCAGAACTACAATGACTAAAAAGAACAGGCTATATCACCCCTTAACAATCTTATGAATGATATCTTCCACAACAGCCTTGGGTTAGCGCTGAAAATTTTACCCGTTCATTACTCAGAGAAATAGAGTGAGTCATAGGAGTTTGATCATCAACGTTAAAACGGCACTCACCGGTTGTATTCAGTCGACCATGCAAAACGACCTAGGTAGCCAATCATGTTCCTCGTCATGAATAATCGGACCTTCAAGCTACACACCTTTCGTTATCGTCTTATCAAAATGCTGCTGGATATATTGCGTGACGTTGTGCAAAGCAGTGCTGTTGAGCAACCACGGGGGCGTTTTGTCGATTGCTTCAGGGTCAGATGACGCCTTAATCCACCGTATACTGCTGCAATGACGACGATTGGATGGTTATGCAGCATTACGGATTTTGTGACGCACAGGTTTTTGCCGATGTTACGGTTGACGTTAAAGTAAGGAGAACATCCTCTCTGTCCAGTCGTCTTCTCTCGAACGCTGGAGGATGAGCACAAAAAACGTCCCTTGTGGACGCATGCATAAAAGCATCTCTTGAGTTCACCGAGCGCAAATTCGGTTAATCGGGTACAACAAGAAAAGTTTGATCGGACTTGAAACCGTTTAAGCTCTGTAGCAGCTGTATCAAAATTTTTGAATTGTTTTTGAGACATTATCAAAATGCTCCTGGAATGAAATCGACAAGTAGACAGAATTCAATTAGGCTCGACATTCATTGCAAGTGCAAACCAACCCTGTAAGCCCCATTTGAAGAATCAGTTAGGGGTGAATTGAAGTTGTTTTGGGATACACACAATAGTGTGTCGTGCGCCAGTGTAATGTCTGCTTATGTAATACAATACGTACGTGACGCAAAGGAATGGTACTAAAATCACGGAAGTAAATGTTGTATGTATGAACTCGTACTTTGTTTAACCAAAATCTAACCGCACCAAGTATTCACGTGCACTGCGTTCACATTGATGCCCTACTGGCCGCGCTTATTACTTGTGAGGTTTCCCGAGGTTGTGTTCATGTCTGATCAGCATCGATCACGCTGAAATAAAAGATATTTTATTTATTAAACCCTTAGGGGTGTTCTCAAGCGTTAGCCAGTCATTCCACCGTTTATCGAAATAAGAAACGTTCAATTGCCGAATTTAATCGTAGCGTTTAAGAATCTTTGGGGAATGTAGATGTTCACCAACGTTCTCCACACACCATGGCGTCCGTACCGGAACACATATCACAGTCGCTGTCTTAAAGCCGTCTAAAGGTTCATAATCAGAACGACTGACTTCAGATATACCAGATAACCCAACAGGAACTGATGTGCAGAATGCACACGCTCATTTACCTAACGCAGCGTTCTCCACCACCTACGAGACCGGGAAATTTCCAGCAACACTTCTTAAGTGCAGACGGAAAGGTTTTACGCATCTTGAAGAAGGATATACCGGAGTTACCCAGTGATGCGCGAACGTTGCTGCCGATGCCGAGAAGTTCACCAACACGGGAGGTTTATCTAGGTGAATATGTTCATTTAGGGTTGGCCAAGGGCGTTGAATGCTGTTCTAAACAAGCGGCTACAGCGTGTGACGTCCGTAAGAATCCAGCTTAATGTTGATGGTTTATAACCAATGAATGCAGGAAAGTTCACCGTATGACCTGTGCTCTGTCGCCTGAATGAGCCGATCGTAACCGAGCCGTTTGTAGTTGATACGCATAGAGAAAGTAACAAACTGGAAAAGGTCAAAGTATTTTTTCGGATATATTGCAAGAACTGTGTGTTGTGCTATGCAATGGCATACTGGTTAACAATGTTCCGGTTACCGTCTGTTTGATAGCGGTAGTGTGCGATACACTGGTTCGCTCGTACATCAAACAGATACGCGAGCACAGTGCATACTACGGCTGTGATAAGTGTGACCAACGAGGAGTATACGGCGAACAAGAAGTAAAGTTCACGCCACAAAGTGGTTCTCTTCGAACGGACGCATCGTTTGCCATCACACAGCCTACAGCCCTGTCCTTCTTTATGTCGTTACCGGCCGATATGATCTCTAC
>QNGE01004500.1:0-60249 GCA_008508345.1 Paragonimus westermani
GCCCAGCTCAATATCAGTTTTAACTTGGCAATGTTCATTGCATAACATCATTCATCAAACAATCAATCAAATTGTCAATTTTTAAAATTATTACACTGCGTTCCGCTCTGAATCTATTACAGAGTCATTGTGCAACGTGACATCACCACGATCTAAATCATATTGCACTGAATTGAATGAATCCCGACGCTTGACATGCAGGTTATCTTCTGAAGGCTAATTTTTGACGGCAGTCAGCGAAAGTTGGCAAGCAATTATGATTATCCATATCAATATGTATGCAATATACAATCCCAGTTTCCGTGAGTATTATGAAAGTGGTCAAAATCACATCCAGAAAAGTGCATCGCTAATAACATCGGTTTAAGCAAACTGTTGACTGTCTACCGTAGTTGGTTTCAGTGGCAAAATCCATATCAGTCGGAATGACGTTTATTTGTTACATAACTCGTCCATTTTGGGAAATTTTTATATAAAACTTGAAAACAAAGTGCCATTATTGATGTTCCTTGACTGATACTTCAGTCGGTCGATTTAGACAATAATACCAGAACGAAGTGGATGAAGTTGCATATGTGTAATTTGCAAGCACGTTGCTCATTGACTCCGAATGTATTGAAATTGCTGTACGTTTACCGCAAATTTTTTATAATCTAACCCAATTATAATTCTCCATCCTCTTGGATAGAACTGACGCTAAATGGACCACTTCTAGAGAGAAACACAACAGTGCCGTCAAATGAGTTTAGTGGATTTCGAGGAATAAACTTTGATACCACTTTCATCGGACTGAATGACAGTGTGAGTTTACGTCGGCTTCGTTCTGTTTTGCAGTGTGGATAATGCGGTCTTTTTCTACAAACCCTGAAATACTCGTTCACGATGTGGTTATTCTCGCAGCCGCTGGTTGCCTCAAAATCTACTGTCAATACGAATGCACACATTATCAGTACTTTTTATAGTAGGCGTGTGTGTTGTAGTACAATGTTAGGCGCATGTGAGAAGAGTGTCAGTTCAGTGCATGTAAACTCACTGCATCTTCTCATTTCCAAAAATGCTCCAAGATGGGTAACGCGGTATAATGCCTCCTGTCATCCATCACCATTCGCTATTTTTTTCTGTTAAGAACTTACCTACCTATTGCAATAATCAAGTGAACGCACAGAGCGAATGAAATGGTATATCGGCTTGGTGTTATAAAAACTTGCGAAATTACTAAACGATATCTCAAGATAGAAATTGCCAACTAGCCTACTATTAGGCATACTGGCACAGGTGAGAATTGACTTCAACATCTGCTAACAAATGACACAATGTAACCTGTGCATGAAACAATTAATGAAAGATCAAGCGTACTGGAAAAATGTTAATCACGTGTACTTATAAATATCGCAGATATCTCTGCATACCAACTCAGCACCAGCTCCTAAAGCATTATCTAGTGTCCTCCTGAATCACATATGGTAACCTGATGAATTTCATGCCTACACGCTTGAAGTACTTCATGGACAAAAGTTGTGACGATAACACTTCTGGTCATATCTGCGGCGTCAGTGTAATTTTCATTTTTACGCCGTCAGAACTCGTTTAAAGGTAGACATAAGATGACCAGTAATCAAGCCCACAACTTACAGCCTAATGTTGCAGAATCAAGTAAAGGGCTTACTTATGAGTTAAAGATGTTCAGCACAACTACCAGAACAGTGTCCTCAGAAGATGCTTGGCTAAAAATAAGTCCACTACAACATCACTCGAAGCGCCATTTTGGTTTTCTGTTACTGTAAACAGTTTCAGCACTCTCTTTCCATTGCGGTATCATGCTCTAATCCTAATGCAGTCATCGTACTTTCTGCTTATATAATTCGACAAAGTGCTAGCTGGATACAAGGTTCCAATATCCATTTCATCTTGACTATTTTTGACGCGATTTGTCGACTTAACACGTGTCCACAGCTGTGTTATAAACTTTGTGGAATTGGTAAGCTTTCTTCCGATGAGAGAGAAAGTATCTATCTCGGTTGAGAATCATTAACAACGAAATAGGTTAATAAATGGGGCAAAAAAGACCACAACAAACAGATGAAAAATATCGGACAGCACGTTATTTGCAATAAGTTGGTTGAAACTACCTTTATAAGTAGAAACTTAATCACATTGAATGTGCGAACGATCACCAAAATTGCCACTTGCAATTGGTGGCTTCATTTTTTGACATTTTTCACACGGCAATCTGGGTTAGAACGGTTCGCGAGAAGAGGAATATTCGGCAATACGAACAGCTATCCTTATTTCTGAAATCAAAACAACTAATATTATTAGGCATCTCGTCAGAACCAAAAGCAATAATTCGTACACTGACGCCAGTCGCGAAGCTGGAAATAAAATTCATATACATCGGATGAATAGAAACGCGGATGGAGTTGAAATATATAGGTTCATGTAACGTATTATGTAATTAACTCCGGCCTTATCCGATGTGGTGCCCAGGCAACCTTCTTAGACAAGCCAGCGTCTGATAATTTTCTATCTGTGCAGGTTCGTGAATGGCTGATAACACTAGGATATTACAAATGTGCCAACTTGGTGAACTCGGCGCCCTGTTTCGTTAGCTAGTCAGCAATAACTTTTAGAGTAATTGGTTCAACAGTCTGCGAATCATGTGTCGTCAGGTGTTTGGCCATATTCGGACGCGTCCTTCTATCTGCTGTCGTTCGCTGCAACCTGACGTGAACTCGTCAGTGCAGGACATAGGATAATTGGATAAACTGCGTTAGAATCTATGGGCATCAATACCTATGATTTTTCAAGCTAAATGTAAATGTGCGCATTCATACATGAATGCAGATATTGCGTTTGTTTTGGGTCACTTACAATTTGCTGATGTTTGAAATGCGATGTCAGAAACACACCCACCAGTTTGTAGCTTCAGTCGTCTCGTTGCACGTGTCCAGACACTTGTGATCTCAGATAATTTTGTTGATTAAGTAACGGGTAAAAGGATTTTTACATCTTTGTTGTCTCAGGTGCAGTCAGTAGGCTGGTTTAGCACATAGGGCTTTATGATCAGGGTTTGAAGCAAACTCTGTGCGTGTAATCTAGCCAGCTGAATAAACTGAAAAAGTTATGTTGCGCTGCGATGAATTGAAAGCTGCAACGTGCGATCTGCAATCTGATTGTTGGTTATACTTGAGAACCTGCCACAAAATTGGTCGTAACTGTCACGTTCTCGCAGGCTGTACAATCGGTCCCTCTCAAAAGGAAGCAATAGACTTATAGTCTGCTTCCATTAGAGTCCGTTCTTGCTGCGGCTGTGAGTAAAACCCCGGTCGCGTTTGAAAGATTAATGATTTTTGTGACTTAAAATTGGGGAACATTCCTTATCGAGGGGTCATCCATTAAAGTTATCAGGACAGTTACTGTATCTCTTCTCGAGACGATCGAGCAATCTGATCACTTTTCACCGGCAAAACTGGGTGAGCGTTCACATATGATACTTCGGTCGTGCCAAATGTGGGGTCAGTGGCGCAGTAGTGAGGACGGTGGCCTTATGATGGTGTAGTCGAGGTACTGTTCCCAGCCTTGGAAAGTATATGCACTACTGACGAGACATACCAAAATCGGAACTCAAGTCTAGTGCTTTTTGCTTCCGAAAGGGGTCGATTGGAAGATCTGTAGGAATCCCGCAAAGGCGACAAACTGTGGGTGATGTTCAGTCTGTATGAAAAACCGAATCGTTTACTCACTCATCAGCAACAGATTAGTGTTGCACATATGGCCGCACGCACTGCTCAGTTCTTCTATCCGGTCCAGCACGGAGGTAACCTGAATGAGTTACCTGGAAACATATTCTACCTCTGCCGGTTTCTCTCCAGATAGCCTGTTGTTTCAAAGGCACTAGGGTCGAATACCTTGTGTTGTCTCACACGGCACATTATTCTCTAAGATTTTCTTAAGTGAAGACAATGCCATTTGCTTGACTTACGTACTTGTTTCCTATGATTACTTCATAAAATATCACGTGGTAGCAAAAACTCAGACTGAAAATATAAACATATATGGGAACAAATCACAACTTCAACGAACTGATATAATTAGAAGAAACAAAGGGTAACGTGAGTGAAACGGAAATAAGTATAATAGTCATCACACGTCTACTAAAGCCAGTGTTGTGTGTGAAATACATCTCACAAGCAGAAGCTCAACTGTTTCAAGAGGAATTTGCTAGTTGTACACTATACAGGCCAAATTGAAAACACGTGTAACTTGACAATATACTTACTTTTCACGCTACACTCACAATAGATTGAAGCCTACTTGCAGTGTTGAAAAATTCCCAACCGCTATTAGCCAAACGCTAATGTGTCGCTCAGATCGACCAGTGATTAAATTTTTTCTCTGAAACTCCTACTGGAAGGTTTCATCACAAAACCATTCAACTAACATATGACGGAAAACCAATTGAGTTGATTTCATCGTTAGCTTCCACAGGCATTTTCAAGTCAAGAAAAAGCCTTCTGATTGTCCTCCATAAATTGTAGATGTCAGAGGCCATTGGACGTGTTCCATTACTGGCCAACACCGTGGACATGGAATACGGCGGCCGTTTCGACAAAGACGAAATCTGGTTCTCGCAGGTTCGTTTATATTTGGAGAACGCATCTCACATTGCTGACGACCACGTGGCTCTCAGCGCATTGAAAGATGATCTGAAAGGCTTTTTCCAGCAGAGTGGCGAAGGATTCACAAACAGCTTCGTTATGAAATGTAAGTATGCCTTGATGCTCTGCTAGAAACGTACATGCTCTCTCTCCTCGAAAGTGCTCGATGAAGTACTTGCAAAGTCATGAAATGATTTTTCGGCCGCTACTGGTGTCTGATTTATGAGGATGGAAATATAACGTGCTTCCATTTGATTGTGCGAAATACTTCACACCGCTGTTTGTTAATTTCTTGGGATTGCCCAGCACTACTCCCAAACAGCACTTAGAATAAGCCGGTGATTCATTGACACTGAAACATTTTCAGATAAGACCCAACTGTGAAAAGTCAGGGCTTCTGCTGGANCTGGTAGAGCGCTTGCCGCGTTGAGGCATGCTGTGTCTGTCGCTGGTTCCAATCCAGCCAAAGCCCTGACTTTTCGCAGTTGCGTCTCATCTAAATTCATAAATCTGCCACACGGCTTATCAGTAATAGTGAAACAATTATTCTGTACCAGACATCAAAAGATTACGGGAGCCACCTGCAGACACTTAGAGATGTCTGACTGGATACCATTAAACTTGTAAGCTTTTGTAAAATCGGATATAGAGCTTCAAGGAGATCGACTAATTGACCCGAATCAATATTCTGTAACAGAAAACAAATTATCAACAGAGTGTAGCAATTATTTCGAACTAGTGGAGTGGAAGACATCCATTCTGCATGAGTAAGAATTACGCTACAAACAGACTGATATAAGGAACGATGTGTGCTTTTATAGGAAGATCAAGACCAGATTGTATAGATTCTGACAGATTCAAGGTAGGAAGCATGAAGATTAAAAATTGGAGAATTAAGGGTGTGTTGTGCATATACAGAATTTAGATGCCAAACTCGAATGCCCCTGCTATTTCCATTTAGAATACTTTTCTTTGCAAAATTACTCCGAGTTGTGAATCCACGAAAAACCAGCACATTTTGCAGATTGGATAAAAGAAGAAAGATTTCTCCCTAAAATGTTCTAAGATCACTAATTGTTCTCAGTTTCATGGTACTCCAGAAAATATCAACTACAAAAGTGATGGGTAAAATGGCGAGGCTCTTACTCAAGTTAGGCTATCCCATTTGTATTTGAACACAGAGTTATGACTGAGAAGAATAATACTCAGCGAGCAATTGGGCGAACAAAAGTAAATCATCAGTACAAATGGTCCCCGAAAACGTAATGACGATGAAGCATAAAACTAGATTTTAATTCTGAAACTTCTACTGATTCAACGAGGTTCGCTTAATCTGCTTGCAGAATATTTGCAACCGTAATATGTCAAGTGTTTATCAAGTCCACAGCCAGCTGAGCAACCGATTTTGATTGAAAATGAATGTGTTCGTACGGCGAATATGCTAATAACCAAATGCTTAGATACAAAGGATGTCAAAAACAAAAAGGCAGAAATGTTTTATTGAATTCTGTCAAAGTTGTAAAGTTCGAGACTGTACATTTAGGCGAACATGGACAAACGCAACACGGCACGTGATGGCAAAGCTAGGAATCATGTGAAACAAAAGGTGCAGGTAAACCAGGGTTCGGCTATGATATATGGAAATCCAGATTCGTCGGAAAAACTATTTGTTCCACTCGGTTTGGATATAGGCGGAATGTATAAAAAAAGGAAGATAGAAATAGCGTGCACGGTCACCAAATTTCTAACTTGCATTCTACCGTCATCATAAACTCAACACATTCGAATCAGCAGTGTGTCCTGAGGAATAGCGGAACGCCCGGCTCACATAACTACATGCATGAAGGTCTTGTCAAACGCGAACACAAATATGAGAGATAATGGAAGTCTAACTGCGTGGTCAAAGTAATTTTTCAAGTTTATCGTTTGTCACTGCGTTTCGCTGATGATCGCTTGAGTTAGAAACGATCGAAACCTTGAAAACATTGAAGAAAAATTACGTAAATTTCACAAATAGGTCAGTGCTCTTCAAACTATTACTGTGATTACCTACAACATACAATTCCACTAAAAATATGGGTAGCACTCAACTGAAGTTTACGCTGATGGAGTAATGAGAATGTTGCATTTCGTTTACGTCAAAACGATATCCATGAAAATCTCGCAGATGTTAGCAAAATTATCTGGACTTTTCCCTAGAAAATTAATAGACTTTTTTCTGCAATTCGAATTTTGATGTTCCCACCTTTAGTCACAATTTTCACTTCGACATAAACTACCAAGGTAGCCGAATTCAGAAAACAGCGTCCAGCAGGATGAAGTATTTGATTTATGTCTTACTTCAACGTTTTCTTCATGTAATGCCAATGTTTCGTCTGTGATTCATCCTTGAAATATCGTTTGTTACACCCTACTATTTGACATGTTGCGGTGGCGGTGGCTGACACAACAACAAACAGTGGTGACTGGTACATTAGGCAGTCACTGTAGTAACTCTACTCACTATTAACATAAGATTCCTCGTGAAGACTTCTCAAAATACGTGTAACATTTTTTCACTAACAAAGAGCCGTTCATTTCATTTCACAGCCGCCAACATACAATGTAATCAGTCGAACGCCGAACGCAAAGTCATTCGTAAGTGAACGGAAAGCGCTGTAAATATGATATTGCCTTAATATGATATGTAAAATAATGACATTAGAGCATACCTGAAGAAGTTATACTAGGTTGTGTGTAAAACTCGTTCGTACATAAACATTTCAATCTAAGATTGTGTGTTATGCTAACGTATCAATATTACTGAAACGTCTGTGGTGTTTACTTGACTGTCACCCTCTTACAAGCGGATACCGCACTTATAGTTAAAACGGTCTCCACCATAATCTGATTAGTTGATGTGAATGTCTACTCCTCTCAGTTTCACGGATCTCATGTCACGTATCGAAGCTTCTGAAAGCTCAAGAAAATGATTTCTACAGTACTATCATTTGCAGCTATTTACCGGTATGTGTAACATTGCGACCAAGAATGTGTGTTACCCAAATTTGCTCAATAGATATCAGTTACAAAACTGCGTGTGCAGACATTAGGCAACATGAAAGTGAATTTTCTAACAAAAACCTCGGTTGTAATCCACATCATCTCTCATGATACATACATGTGATGGTCAGGCTCGCACAGTGTGACGATTTTAGCGGGTTATTCTGAGGAGGACATTGATATCAAAAAGCACTACTGTATCAACCAACTGGAAGTATCCTGATATGGAGCTGATACAATCAAAGAGTGGTATGGCGCTCTGCTGATGTCGTAAGAAGGCTTTGGTCACGCATGAGTAGAAGAAACTGCTTTGAACTACAGACTGCCAGCGACAGATGACGCATCACACATTACGGTCAAAGTGTTATACTATTGCTCAAAAACTGGTTCTGATTCATGATACATGCACAGCGCATAGCAAAGATCTGAACGAAGCATGAGCGTCCAAATCAGAGAGTCGGAAGTATGAACTGGCTGGTTAATATAAATGAATCAAATATTTCTGTCATCCTGTCTAGGCAGTGACCCCAAAACCTCTTTCACTGTGCTGTTCTTATACTCATGTTTTTAATTTGGAGGGATTAAATTAGGTCTGTCCGGTGCACGACGCGGCAAGCAATAAGAAACGAAATGCATTCAAAGTGCTATTTCCTTACCACAATAATCCCTTCATTTTCACCCACTTCTATTTCGGTTTCATTCTTACCTACTTGAAACTATCGCGTCGATAATTTCTGAAACTTTTGATGTTTGCATTTACCGGGAACTGGATTAAAGGGGCGCTGGATGAAATTTAGTCATGATTTTGAATATATGTGTGTATCTTTTCTTCACACCGCACATTTATAATTATGTTATGTCACAACCAAATGAATGCTATCGGTACTATTGCCTAATGATACCGGTTCACTCCTTCTACAAACGTTTTTTCGTTTCGGGTAAATCATCCATGTGTTTGGTGGCATCGGGAGCGGGTGAAACTTCAAGCGCGCTCAATTATCACCAAAAGGTCAAGTGACTTACCTAGCCCAAGAAAACGTCTCCATGAAGAATGGATAAGCCGATTTGCCGATTGCTTGCTATTTGTTCTAAAACTCTTGATATTCAATCAATGTCAAGTTTATTCCACTAAACAACGCCCTGAGGTATCGTTGTATTCGGATTTCTCGATGGCGACATGGACAGAGACCGCAGTCAACCTAGGGAGCATCGTAGTCAGTTCTAAGACAAAAGGCCTGCCCAGTTAGCTCTCACAGAACGGCTGAGTGTGACAAAAGGCTACTATCACAAACGAAATGAAATTTTATGCAATACATTTGCTGGACGAATCAGTCACCGTTTAAAACACTTATACTTCCGTCACATAAATTGTTACCAGCCACTAACATGAAGATATTCTTCAAAATGGAGAGCGATAAGAAATCGAACATTCCGGTGTTTGCATCCACCTTTGTCAAATATTTCCTCGACACTTATTTGCTCGTAACAAAATTAATATTCACACTTGCAGGAACAGCACATACCTAGCGATTTGTTAAAAATTCGTCTAATATCATCAGTTCCAAACATGAAACATGCGTGTTCATCATCATCATCATCATCATCATGAGAAACAGCAATACGTCAGTGGTTCACACTAATGCTTAACTGCCACACAACCATGAAGGAACAGCAAACCCTATATAGAAAGAGAGAACGAAAATTAAGGGGACAGGAAAGGACCTAACTACTGAAAATTACTACGTCCATATTCAAACATTCAACATCACGGTGCCCATACCTTGCAAACAGGTTATGTATGACAGACAAACAGAGGGACAGGTTATGGACAGGTATACAACCACACCAATTTCGTGCATAGCGTTGGCCGGTGATTCATATTCAACAAAGCTTCGCTTAAGTTCAGTCTATTTGGATTCTTGTGACGTAAGAAAATTTTGAGTGGTCGTAATAGGTCATGAGGTTTTTGGTAATGAATAACGCAGGTTTCCAAGCGGAGCTTGACGGTTTTGAGATTCTTGTGGCGTGGGTCGTTTGGATCATTTACGCGGGTGGTCTACCACTCGCTGTGACAATTGTATCTGTTCTGCCTAAGTGAACATCATTGTGACAGCATGGCTACTAAAAGCCTCACGATGACAGGTTGAAGGGTAAAGTGCTCGCTTCTGCAGCTTCTTTTCGTGTATACTCATTTGTACTTGCGGCACTAGCCACGTGGGTCGCACGACCAGGCGCTTATCTGAGCGTAACCGTGAGCATCGCCCAGCCAGGAGTAATAGCGCAGTCACCAGGACAACTACAATCGCAATTATTGCACACCTCGTTGATACGAACCCCACTGTCAACCTGGCCTCCTCCTTTTGTCCGATTTACCGTGTCAACGGCAATTACTTAAAATCTGTCAGATGTCGAATTTTGGCCACGGCTGAAGCGATCGGAATTCGACTGAATAATCCACATTTGTTCGCACAGAAGCGGTTTGTTCAGGCGTTGAAGTTGCCATGGCCAACCACCGACATCAATACCGACCAAAACGTCATGGTTCCAGTTACGCGCTAACTGTGACATAATTGTATCAAAACGTCGTCTGCCTATGACGTGTCTGACATCAACTGAACTCGCTATTTGTTTTAGTTCGCTTTACCATGACAACTCTGTTTCACATAAATGATGAATAACCCAAAACGAACTTGTTCCCTAGACCATTTTTCCAGTGAGTTTGCTAGGGATTTTTAACCATTTAATCATGCCAAGCAACCCATAGAGTGGCTGTGGCAGTGATGTCATAATGCGTGGTGTGAAAATGTGCTTCCCATTGTCTGTCTCTCTCTGACTGTCTATCAGATATATCTTGCATATTTTACATTTGTGGCTGAGGAGGGTAAACGGAATGAAGATATATCGGAATATGGTTTTTCCTACGCCGATAAATTTGGTAAATAGAACTCCCCGTTTCAAACGAATTGTTTAACGGTTAGTGGCCCAACAATGTCGAATTATCGGGATAATTTGAACGATCCACTCAATGTGAGCTTTAAACGTTCCTAATGATAGTGTTACGCGAACCGTCGGCCCTGACTCAGCATTTTGTCACACGCGAATCTCTTAATATTTCCAGTTTTACCGCGTGCATCAAAATTTCAAGACTGCTTAAATGGTTTCCGTGATAACAGCGTAGGTGCACCGTACGCTTATGGAGTGGCACAGTCGTCTGGTTGTCGAATAATCTTTACACTCAGCCTTTCTTCACGATGTAGGCAATTTGCCAAACCTGTTGGAAAATGAACACTGACTGTCGTGAAGTGGCCATAATTTGCCCTGGCAGCATGCGTCTTCCAAATGGGTGCAGAACTAAACGGTTCGTTAACTGACTTTCGTAGTAGTCCACTTTTAAAAAAGCCAAATTTAAAATAACCATCAAAGCACATCCCACGTGTGGCATATATTGTTGCATTTGACTGTGCATCAGCCACACGGTGCACATTTCATTCCGTCAAACTGAGGTTGGGAGTAGCCGCTAAGTTATTACGGCTTGATATAGTCCTGTGCTTAGGGAGCATCAACCGTTTCTCTCCTTAGCGTGGGTGGGGTCAATCTGCCGGGTATTGAAGTTTTCCGTTATTAACCTTCATGGTTATAAATGTTCATTGGCGCCACAGTGTGTTTCACTCAACTGTATACCCGCTAGGTTTGGGTTGTTCCAGCGTTTTCTGTTGGTTTGCATACTTTGTACTTTTGTACCAGTATGTTAGTAGGTTGTTGTCTCAACCACTCTCAAGATAAACTAAGGTTCCGGACACATTTCCCACGGGACCAGCTTGGAACTCGAATAGTCAAGAGCATGAAGATGGTATAGGCCAAACAGAATGTGAACAAAATTATTTTGATAATGGCCTGTATGGAACTTTCACAGGCAAGCACCGTAGGTGCAAGATAATGTCGTTGTTCTGAAGCAGAAACAAATGAGTATTACAAATGATTCATGGCGTAAAGCTAATCATCTTGAGAACCTCAACATTATATACTCTAAGTTGAATTTGCTGCAAAACTGTCACGGACTGTGCTCAGTTATGTGCATGCTGAACATACTGGTGGAAGGTCCAGTTGTTCCTGTAAACACGTTCCATTTTAAACGTACGACACAGTCATTCACACTACAATTTACGACGGCTTCCTAGACGGTATCGATTATCCAAAGACTTCTACAAATATTGAGAACGACATATTTGTTTAAATATATACCTGTTAGTTCGTATGCTGACGTACAGTTTTAAAATGAGACGCTTTGCGAAAATTCTAGCGTTACCCTTAAGTTTAGCCTGATGTTCCATGAGAATAATTGACCTAATGTGAAAGACCCAAATAATATTTTAACAAGTTGGAATGCTTAGAAAGAGAACTGTCCAAGTTGACAGGTCGCTGAAGTTTACGTTGGTGGCTATTACAAAGTACACAAACGGTTTCCGGATTCGGATGCGACATAAACAGACGCTCAGGTGCAGGCAAGATGGACCCGACGGCGCGGTTCCAAAACCATCTTTACAAAGCTTTTCTACTTGGTCAGTGTTCATCACAATCAATCAACAGGATTAGTAACTTCCCAAGCAGCACACCCCATGTTGTCCCCTAGGGGACCCCGGGGGGGTTAGGGGGCCGGTGGTGGGTAAAGATGGGGTATGACATAAAATCCCCTGAGGGACCCATGGGGGCAAAGTGAGGGCTAGCCCCATAAACGTTTGATTGCACGAAACTTTGCCCACGCACCCGATTTTGCTCTCCTTTTAACAACTGCGCAGTATTCATTCACTTCATCCTTATCCCTTGCTCTACCCATTGTACATTGCGACCCAGTCCATTGAACGACCCCCCAATACACGAATATCAACAACGACTGAAACACTGAAAAGAGATGCACATTTATTGTTCGGCATCCTAGAGTTACAACACGGTTGTTCGATTCAGCAAATTGCCGTTCTTGTGTGCACTTTGTTGGTAGTTCATATGAGAACGTTGCTCACTTATCTTCTTTGCCCATACAAATTGCGCATCTTTGACGAGTATCTGCAAAGTAACGGAATGGATACTGTAAATGAGGACTTCAGTGAAGCGGCGTAGCGTAGTGTGAATGTTCGCGTGGGTAAAAATATATAGACAGACATTTGAAGTTACTGAGCAACAAGCGAAAACAAATCTCCCAAGGCAACTTATGGTTGACACACTGAATACAATGGTTTAAATGTGAATGCAGTTTACAAACGGAAACAAGTATTTATAATTAATAATCCGTCCCACCTGATTTGTTGAATTGCAATTTCGGTGAAGGCATTCTAATAATATGAAAACGGTGACTTCAAAAATACGTGACGGTAATTAACACGCTAATGCACATTCTTTCGTTCAAGTGGCAACCGATAATAACTGCTGTTACATGCTTCCAATTTATCAAATCTATAGTACAAATGGGTACGCACCATACAGATCTGAAAGCAGCTTTTCAAACCTATACGTATATCCGTAGAAAGTAACATATTAGTGTACATGCATGATAATTATATGTCAAGAAGACAACATATTAAGAGGAAAATTAAATAGCGTTACTTTTCATCCTGAGTTTCCGACCACCTTCTCGGTCTCGTGCGTTGTGCAAACACTTCCTAATCTCTGATTCCCCCGTTTTCTCCATCACCTCCGCAAAACGAGAATTACATACGGCGCCTAAAGGTGATTAATGTGATTGAACACAGATTTCCTACCTACGACAACTTTCATAATTTTCAGTTTGCTGGCTTGATGCTTTCCATGTACCCCACTCCAATTACGTTGCCTTGAGAAATTCACACTAAACACCGAGGACAGTATTCGACGTGGGTGATCACAAAGGTCCGTACCCCCTAATCGAAACAATTCGGATATAGTGGCGTCGTGGAAGTGCTCACCTTCCAGCTGTTGTTCAGATAAATGGAGGTCATCGGTTGAAGATATCGTTTTGAAAGCAATGTTTTCAACCTCTCTTGATATCGTAGCTGTTCGGTTTTTTGTCAACTGTACTGCCTCAGTTAGTGCTTGAACGGCTGCTTCAATGCGCATGAAACGTTTCTCCAAAGCCACCATAGCTTCTGGAAATGGAGTGGCGAATTGGCGACAAATCTCCCCAGAAATTCGGTTGATAGCTGATAGCCATGTACCTTCATTGCTACACGCCCGCGTACTGGAGCATTCAGCGACGGATACAGTTGGAGCGGTTGCAATTTGCTTTGGAGAACTGCAAGAAAACATGGTTTACGTGATCGATGTTGAAGCCATATGCCTCAGCACGGCTTCTGGTAGAGCTGGTAATGTATATTCAGAAGCTACGAATGACTTGTTCTGTGCACTCTCTGTTGCGTGAACTCGATAGCACCCATCCTATTCATCTTCGGATGACGTCACTTGGACAGCAGCTCTAATGTTAGTGTGAATGAAAACGGGAAGCAAACCTTTTCCTGATTGGCTACCGGGTGCCAACGCATGTCATTCTATCGGTAGCGTCCATTTGCGCAACATTGGATTCTTCTAACAACTGTTGCTCGAGCTTGAATGCTTAAACATAAGAAACTATGATGCATCACTACCTGTAAACACCAACCACGAATGGCGTTGACACAAAAAGCCTGATAACCCTACACAAGATTGGCCATAATTGTGTGTTCCCAGAATTGTATGGTCGTATGCCGTCGATGTTCCACTGCAGTGACACTTCCTTGCAAGCAATTTGCGGGGGCGCCAGAGAACAGCACACAAACCGCTTATCAAACCGAAGTGAGCATAAGCTCCATTTCCTATGACCACTTTATCAAAAATTCTCGGAGTGTCCATCGGTATTCCGGGGTCTTTTGGCAAATTGGGATAGTAATATCTCATAGACTTCAGTATCATACGTCGGTTTTTCAATGAGATGTTTCCTCGTATAAACCATCCAACTATGTCCTGTTGAACGGTACGTCCAGGAGGGGGTAAAAAGGGAGCGTGGTGGCCCTACGGGAAAATTTTATAACGAAGCTTTCCTTCTTACCTTCAGGTGGTTCATTCTCCACTACTACATGTGGTAGTTTGGTGGGGCAAGAGGCGGGTGCGTTAGCAATGCTCAATTCCACCACATCTGGGAGTGGCTCTTCAAAAATGTCTAAATCGCAGTTTAGAATAAAAACACATTGAAAAACAGAGATCACATATCAAACTGGAAGATGAAGCGTTCGTTTCAGCCAAATGTGGACAAACATTCCTGTGATCCCACCTTGACGCTTGTCCACATCCAAAACACTTATTTAGCTGCATGAACCCCTTCCACTTTCTATGGATAGTTGACGCTGAACGGCAGTCTTTTATTCTCTGTCGAACGTAACCAATGTTGTGTGATGACATGACACCCAGAAACATATCAGCGCAACTCACCGGCATTCGAAGTCAAATTGCTCTAGGCACAAGCGTTTGTGGAAAAGTGATGTATTAAAACAATACGACAATATGACACATTAAACTGTACGCTCTGACATCTACAGTTACGGTAGAGATATGAAAATACATGTGCAACATCCCAGATAATGGCCTACTTACCGTGAAAAAACCGGCATTTATATAGCTCCATTTTGCCCCAGAATCGCCCCCAATTTGCCCCATTTAAAATGGGGCTGTTTGCTGCTTTGGTCGTGTCATTCTTCCTTGAAAATCGGCATATGCAAATAAAACCAAAATCACGTATGCGATAAATTTACCTTTACGAGCAAAAGCGCATAGGCTGTATACTTTGAAATTACTCCTGCGATTTGCCACAAATTAAGGCAAGTAACATGCACATTTAAGAGCGATTCATTTTGTTCATTGTGCCCATCCAGTACACACAAATAACTTGCATACATTGTTCCAGTTTTCGCGCTTCCACTGGGTACACTGTGAATTTTCTTTATGAGCAATGTGGTGAGTTTAAGGTTCAATTGAAATTGTTTATACGTTCGGAGGAAAGGAATTTCATAGAAGGGAATATACTCCAAATGGTGGGAGATTTTCGATGAACGTAGATAAAAATTGAGACGCACTATCCAGTGGCGAAATTTGATACTACGAAATACGAGGAAATTTACTGTGAGGTGTGATTCCTAACACCAGGAGAAATAAATCAGTAGCTTAATATAGACATCGAATCATTTTATCGTATAATCGTAGAACTGCTCCGTTTGTCACGCAACTTCAAAACGTTACGCAACTGGTTTCATTGCAAGAGTTACGTTCGATATTTAGGTAGGCTATTTTGTGCACTTATGTCGATGGTTGCGACATTGAACTGGTAACATTCCTTTCAACAGTCGTATATCTGAAAGGAACACTGGATATCAGCAGTGAAACAACTGCCGTCAGCGTGGAACGCGCTACCACATCAGTAAGTGAATAATTTGGCTGGTGTGCATTATTTCCGTGCATGTCAACTTGTGTTTCACACACTCAATCAGACTTACATGACGTTTTAATAATAACCCCAATTTGTCAGTTTCCGATATAGTGAATGTCTACTCATGGGGAGATATTCGGGATGATCGATAAGCAATTTTTTCATTGCGGTTTCACATCGCGGTTCAACTTGTGAAGCAAGTCATTCATTATGCTAGTTCTGACCAAATGATCACGTGAAAGTTCACCTCAGCTGAATTTTATTGTGTAGGTAGGCCCCAGCACTCAAACGGAAACCATTAGCGTAGGCCGTCGTGGCTATACGTCAAACGAAGTGACAGTTTGTACAAAGATAACGGTTGGTTACAAAATCAAACGCTCACTATTGCGTGTGTGAAAGGGCATCTAAATAAAAACCCAACACTTATTGCGCATGAAGGTATTCAACAGTTCACATCAGTATTGCAATTTGTACACGACCATTGTGCAGCATTTCACACATATTTTGGATTTTTGTTCAAACATTTGGGGGGGGACTTCCAATATTCGCAGAAAGCGTTCACAACAGTGCATCACAACTCCCCATAATGTCCACGAATAGTCCCGTGTTGTCGTCTATAACAAGCCTCTGACAGTGAGTTGCAGTTCCAAGAACAATATACTTAAGACCGGCTGCCAGTTCAGATCGAACTTCTTACTCTTGTGCTATTTATGTTTCCTCAGCTGGAGAGAACGTTGGAATCAAGCAGCTGTTCCGGTGCTGTACTTCACAAAACTATCGAGGTTCTCCAAAAAGTCAGTGACAGGCTCATTGTTTGGTCACGATTAACGTTGGATATGCTTGCTTTGGCCAAAATGAACCCAACACTGGTTGAGGAGCCGTCGTACAGTGAGCTACGCTCGGATATAAACAGGTGTTTCAATCTGTCAAGGATGGATTTTGTTGAACCACTTACTGTTGAAGGTACTTTTTCTAACAGAGCGTTCTTGTACGTTTGTTGTATATACTCTTGCTTGTTGCCAGTAAATTTGAGTAAATGCATGTGAGCGTTCATGTTTTTCCGTTTTTTCAATGAAATGGACATGTCTAATGAATTTGCATCCACTTTCTAAGGAATCGATATTTTCTGATCCCATGCATGTGCTTTGTCAGTATGTGTTCAGCTATTTGATGTTGACTTTTGTATACTTAGCACGATTTCCTGAGCAACTCAAAAGATGCACTTGGCTCTTACGTTCACTGACAACTGCATTATTTGGCGTGATGTTTGTGAAAGGGAAGATAATGTTCCGACCCATGTATACATAGACTTTACTGTCGAAGCTGACAGATTTATGATCGCAACGAATGATCCTGTAAACTGTATAGCTCAAAATTGTGATTCATTACCGAGAACTTTTTGTTCAGCGTACATTTAAGCAATTGTTGCTTGCAAAACCGCGCCTCCTCATACTGCTCATTTCAATTCTAAACTACTACCGATGATTAAAACCACGTTCATATGGTTCAATGAGAACAATGATCGCAACCTCACTGAGCAGGCCTAGTTACAACGTTATCCACTGGATTGAACAGAACGATTATGTTTAGTCTTCCTTTTGAAAGTGATCAAGCACTTTGGACACTAATCGTACAAGATTGTCATCAAGCCATTTAGCGTAAACTTTCGCCGATTCCTATTGTGAAGTTACTGTGGATGTGTTTGACACGTTAGTCTCATTAGCACAAGGAACAGATAGCAGATTGCGTGCAAGACAGACAACAGCATTACCGAATAGCTCCCATTAAAGCAAAATACGTGCATGATACTCCTTTTCGCGAAAGGCTGCCAAGAAAATTTATTCCACCGAAAACGCTGCGTGATGTTTGACTTGAAATCAGCAGTTTCTGCCAAAACAGAGCGCCATATTCAGCAGTCGTCAGCTGTAGTTTTGAAGTGCTCCAGCCATATTATTTGAACTTCTATTGAAAGTGACCCGAAACGCGAACATTTGCCTCACGACTACTCATAGGGAAGTTCGGAGTTTGGTGTTACATGGCCCGTATTTAAAATACCCATATTATTAATAAGTTAACTCTTTCTGATCGAAATATTAATATGTGAATTTCATTGTTGGCTATGGATTCAAAGTTGTTGAATTTTTCTGATCACTGTGAAAAGAACTGCATTATTCTTTGGAAGCATTTCGGGTTTACCAATCAACCGTTTGTTTCAAATTATCCACAGGCACAGTTGAAAGGTATGCGGATATGATTTGTGGTAAGTTATTCGAGATTCGTGAAGAAATACCACCTGCTTCGGTGGTTGGTTACCCCTTGAAACGAACGATCGTTGTTCGATTTCCCTCAGATAGCTTGTTACATTAGTTTCACTTAAAATAACCGTTCTTCCATCTGAATTTCCAATCAACAATCACCCACTTTCCTCATTGTAAATTACTATGACGTCCAAAATTGTTCGCTGGGGCTTGAGCCTCAAATGATAGAGAGTGGCACAAATGATTTCAAGATGAACCACACATTATCTCTGAGTTGCGCTATAGATTGTTCACCGATAAGCAGGAGTGGAACAAATTTTCAGCTGGTTTACGTCAACGGACATTCAGAAAACTTATACTGCTAAACTGAAACCAAAGAAGGACATTCAGGTGGGGGTTATGATGAAAGTGTGAGAAATAAGGGACAAGTTTCCAAAAGTTAGCTGTGGATAAAACCGACATGACCAATCCTTCTAATAAACCACAAAATACAAGACGACTGGTAGAATGCTAGTTGAATATCTTCATTTGGAAATGTACCCATGACATACTCGACCTTGAAGTTTGACCAGATTGTTCAGGACGTGCACAGATTAAGTTGCACAATAATAATATCAGATCAATCATTCATTCACAGAGACTAAAACTCTCCTATCCATTGCGCAATGGTACACAATTATAAATTTAATGTATCTCGATAGACTGAGGTTGCTTACAGTTCTACACACTACAATGCAAATGAGATCCCCACACGTTAACTCTCAATTCTCATCGTGCCAAACATCAGCCCATTTACCAACATAAACGCATAAACGCGTCAAAGACACATAATGCAAAAAAGTTATTCTGAAATTTCAATCCATGTGTGAGACCTTCCGCTCAAAAACGGGTTACCCACGTGTTGCGCAAGAAACATGAATAATTGCACTTTGTGGAGCGGCTAACTGCACGGAGACTGTCGGCCAGCGGTACTCCCACTATCTTAGCATACGGCATTCAGTTGGTAATTTTTCTACAAAAAACCGTGGTTTGTGAAGCTATACTTTGAGACCAGTACAAAACGACAAAGTACTGATTGAATCCGTTTTAACGGTATTTTCCGACCTGCTTACTCAGCACAGTTTTGCTTATGTTTCAGTGAGATTGGGCTGGGATTGTCTGTGTTGTCGACTGCATGTTTTTCCATTCAAGTTGCAGCAGGAGCTGACGCACTTCTCTGAGAGCACGGCAATATTTAGAATTTGCGGCTTGTGTCCCTCTTCTGCTCCGAGGTTGAATATAAACTTGCAGTAAGAATGAGTCAAACTGACTGATAGAATTTTTTCCGATATTATTTCTTTCTGAACAGAAATATCACAGGTCTGTGTTGCGCCAAACTATTGCGTACAATGTGGTTCTATTAATAGGCATGGAGACAGATCCCATCCGTAAAACAACGGAGGAGCGAAAGTGTGAGATATATCAAGACTGAGTAAAAATACCAATGGAAATCCCAATCCAACTAGAAGCACACCAACGGAGCTTGATGGCTGGGACAAGATGATTCAATGTTGATATGTTGCCTCACCTATAGTACACTGCGTTGGCATTGTTGTCGGCCAACTTACAACACTAACGCACAGCAACTGCTAGTCGTTATGACCAAACATATTGACACGTTTATCGAGTTAGTCAGAGTTTGGCGAGCTTTCGATATTCGCAACCCTAGAAACACCTCCATTTGTCCACTATGGGCGATTTTTACACAACCTGATTTGAAGAAACCTGACGTAAAATCAGATATAAATGTGGTATTTCGTATCACAATGGAATGTGGCCAGATTTTCCGTATGCGACGAACGATCGGACTTTATTAATAAAACGTTAATAATGTTTCTGAAAGGTCTTCATATCTTGAGCAAAAGGGTAATGTTTCTAATCCTGGATAGACCGATAATTATTTCATTAACATTTTCCTCATTGCGATTCTGTTTTAAAGTGTGCTGTGCAAAACCCAGTTTGAAGAAGATCACGGTTGCAAGCTATAGTTTTCTAAATAACCTAACGTCGAACAGAGAGAAAACGCTTAAAAAACCGTTATTCATTCTCTTTTTCCAGTCAGTCTAACAATTTCATTTAAATGAATTCATTGTTCTGGATTGCTTATCTGAATTAGCGTTGATATGACCATCAAATTTATCACAGGAAAATGCCTCGAATCAATTACTTCTGAAGGAGATAACGCTTCGGCCGGTTTAGTCGACCTCAAAGATAGTGCTATCGACTTCATTGTAATATATACCTGGAAATGACACCATATTCTTTATTTCAGGTACTGATTCATACAGTGTCACAGATGATGCCAAAAATTCGAAAGTGGAAATCACAGTGCGGTCAAAAGCAACTCCAAGCGATCTCTTGGTAACACCACCAGGTGAGGGATTGAGAAGAGATAGACCAACGATGGTTTCGTGGGTAAATTGTGAAGCCAGTAACATAACTAAAGAATAATTAATATAAAATGCACAGAGTTAGCCTTAGTTCATGCCGTTTAAACGCATGATTGTGTTCACCATTAGAAGGACGACCAAGTTAGTTTCAAAAAATGTTCGCGAGCATTTTCTTGTTTACACAGTAATTTTCTCTCGAATGATATTAAAAGCAGGCGGGAACGCATTCAAACTTAATTCGAAGCTTGAATAATGAAGCAAAGAAGTTCGAACTTAACCACCAAATGCACACAAGCATCCGGTGAGGAGACACCGATTAAGAAAAAGACAGAATATGTTATCATATTCATCTAAAGGAGTTTCAATCAAGAGCGAGCCAGGACAGCAAAGTCGAAGGAGATAACGCAAGGTGAGTTGAATAGGAAGATCCGAAAAGCAAGTGAAAAGCTGCGAGAGAGAAAAAAGTGAAGCGAGTAGAAGAGAGAAAGAAATGCATATAATGGACCACTGTAGACAAGAGGAGACCAATGGAAAAGTAGAAAGGAAGCAGACATAAACACGCAGTGTCAAACTGCTCAAAACTGAGACGCCTACTGTATGACTTAACCACGGATGTCAGCCAGCATAAGCCCATTCACCTTGTCGCTGTGAGCGATTCTGCACTGACAGGAGGTAGAGAACCGTGCACATTGGTCAACATCATCTGGCCGTGCAAACTGGCGGCCAGAAACATATGTCGAGGGAAGTAAATGCTGATTGTTGCCAGTGTCAAGGGTGGAGGAAGGAAGCTTTGTTTTCCGAGATCACGTTCATGTACAGTGTTGTGCCAATATTGGCCATCGTGGTGTCGTCATGTTTCATGGCACGCGGATACACCCGCGTTTGTATTGTGTCCGTTACAGATTCGAATACTAACGAAACGGATGTGCAGTCTGTCGCCGGGATTACTCCGACGCCGTTAGACACTGCTGACGGCAATCCGTCAGTGGCAATACCAGGTCAGGGACTGGAGGGCGTTGAACCAACCACTGCTCCCGTGCAACGTGACGTGATTACAGGTATGTGGCGTATGAAGTCTCATGTGTTATTTCCAGCTGACCATTTGGGCATATTTACTGTTGACGGCAAACAACGGTTCACTGTGATAAACAGGGTCATGCCGCGTAACATTACTGTGACAAGATACATCGGGTCAATGAATTGTGTGCCACAGATCGGAATTTCAAATAAGCATGGGTACTGGACAGACAAGCCGTTGGTCAACAAGACGTCCAACGTCTATATAAGGTTCACGTTCTTCGTCCAACGTCCTGCGATTAACCGCGGCATTCTGACTACTCAGGAATCTGGCGTTGCCCATTCCTGTGTTAGTCGCTCTGCGCTCCATCACTCTGCCGACTGGTCATTCGCCCACGACCAACCATCGACCATGTCTGTACCGCGAAAATATGCTCACATTTCCAGTGTCCAATCGTCTACGGACTGAACAATACTGCTAAATTTACAGGCAAAACAAACCAAGAACCAACAACTTGCCATATATGGAAGAAAGTTGTTCTGTTCATCATCGTGTTAAAACGTTATCAGAATGAAATAACTCACGTGCTCACTAGATTTTCATGGTAGTTCACAAAATTAAGCTGCACAACGAATTCGGCCCATCTTGCGGACGTCTCCCTTCTGAAAATTGAAATCCGCCCTTTGTTTGCCAATAAGATTTTCGTAGTCACTAAATTCTTCCTGCACCATCGAGGTTCATTCTTCTCATCTTCTTTACTCTCTTCTCCTCTCCTCTTTCTTTCTTTCCCGTTTTTCCCACATTTCTTTTCGGTTTTTCCATTCGGTCGTCGTCGTTTTCATGCTTTTCTTTCCTCTCTCCCTCTTTTCAGGTTACCTTCTCCCTCTGTTGGCTGCAATCCCCGTCGTTTTTTTCGCGTTTTTTCTTTTGCCTTGCATTTCTTTTATTGTGCAATTCTTCATTCTCCACGACTGATATTTGTTCATGTTTTTTTGCCACTGTCCAATCACCCTTCTTGGTGTGAAATCCTCTTGCTGCTTCTCAACTCCATTCTGCTTGCAAGTGTTTGTCTCTCCACTTTTTTATTAAACTAACTCATTGCCTCACTTTAACCCTCCCTTCTATAATGTCCGTCCACTTTCTGTGATTCTCCTTTTCGATCTCAATGTTTCTACATTGCTGTGGAACCTCAAAACGTTATGTGTAACATATAGTTTGCCAGATGAAACTTTTTTCAGATCTCTTCTTGGATTGTTCGCTGACGATTCAAGTTCACAACGCGTTATGCGTAATCTGGTAAATGCTTCTCTCAATATTCAACAACAGAGGTGATCTATCCTTACAACGGTGAACGAGAAGTCGCTTTAAAACGGCACTAATTTGACCAATGTACAAGAATTTTAATTCTCTAACCTCTAATGTGGAAATCCTCAGAACTCAAACAAAAAACGTGCCTGTACAACAAATTGACAACTAGACACCGCTCAACAATAGTGGACAATAAAACGGCGTTGAGCTCAATCAAACAAATGGTCATGGTTGGATCAGGGCAAAACGACTGATCGAGCATCCATAAACGACAGGAATCATAAGTTGCTCAAGGTGAAATACGGAAAAAATTGTCTAACTTCGAAATTCAGAAGTATGCAGTGTTCGAACTGAAGGAGAGTAAAGGAATCGGTAAGAGTAAGTGATGTAAGGACGAAGGTGAATATTGTAGCATATTTAGAAAATAGTTCAAAATGCACGGGCCAACTTCCAACATCAACCAATGCTGAGCAATCTCAGAATGGCGCAACGAACCTTAACAAATCAACTTGATGTTGATTGGAACATTAATACTGCCGATGGGGCATTTAATTTTTCCGCTGTTTTAGCAAGCCTCCTGCTGGCGTTCAATGTGGTTGTCATCTTGTTTGGTTGGGTAGCTCAGTTCTACTGTGATGATTTGCTACTTGGTCCACCGCTTCAATCATAGTTGTCAATGAAAGTGGTCGCACTTGAAAGAATTCACTTTATCGGGGGTATAATTTTTGAATTTCATGCGAATAACCTTTGAGATGTTCACTGTGGCTTGCACAAAATCATTTTTTTCGCATGATAACATTGCAAAATTATAGATATCATATTAACTTTATTTTGCAATCGGGCTTTCAAGACTGTTTCCTTGAGATCAACTGTCTACACACATAACAACAATTTTCGTCCTCACCCCTGGATGTCGGGTTCACATTTTCTCCATTTTTGTCGACTGGTCACCCATCAGATATTCAATCATCAGATTATAAGACAAGGTCTTACAGTTGTAGTGAAGGTCCGGAGATTCAGGTTATTGCCAAATTGAGCACCACCCCACTTAATCGACTCCCCCGCATTCATAACATGCTCAATTGGTTCGACAAAGACAGTAACTTCAATTTAACTGAAAAGTCCTGATCACCGGGAGGTCGATTAGACGAAACAAGGTGATTCTGCTCGTCCTCTTTTCGAAACGATTGGGGATGCTTAACACAATATATGCAACGTTGCGATTGAGCGTTTGGATTTGACTATTTGATCGTTTCTATTGTGAGGTTGTTGGCTCTGTGGTTAACACGTCAGTCTCACATGCAAAAAGAGCAGAGAGTTAACTTCGATCCGAAAGGGATATCTTCCAGAGGTATTCCTGCACAGATGCAACCTCTTGCTTTCAATACCAAGCTGTATTTTACACAGGATAATGTTTGCTTGGTCTACATGTCGCGACCGCTTGCTAACCGTTAGCCATTTGCTAGTGGTGAGTAGTCTGAGCTTAACTGACTCACAGTACATCACTGTCAACTACTCAATAACATCAGACAAGCTGGTAGCAGAAGCTTGCAGATAAGTGCATAAGTGCTAGTTGCTTGAAGGGAATATTGCTTGCAAGTAAGTTGGTGGATACATGTCAACTTTAACTTGTATCTGCTAACTTGGTCATAAGTAATATTCCTTTAATTAACCAATATTTATGCACTCAACCGACCGAGATGTCACTCAACACAGATTTTAAGAAGTTGGCATCCTCTACACCAGCGATCTGTTAGAGGCGCCTAAAATTATAGAAACAGTCGATTTGGAAACCTCGTCTCTTTCATGCTCCATTAAATCGCGCTCCGTGCTCGTCCTCGAGAAACCATCAAAACATCGTCGAAAGAAGGATAATGACGGATACAGCATTGAAGAGTAGGAAACATCTAATCATATGGAGACCACTTCTTGAAACGTCTTCAAGCGCAAGTAATTTTGGCTCAACAACGATAGTGAGGAGGCCTCCGATATACGCTGGCCCTAGAGGTTACACTCGCGTCTTGCACTCACCGTCTGTACCCAGACCAAGACAGGTGGGGAGAGCATGATACGGCAGGCGATTCCAAGTGTATGAGTGAACGCAACCTGTGCAACGAGAACGACGTTCTTAGCGGCAAGCCGAGCCTCATTTCCGAAAGCAAGCTTGAAATAGTGTGATTGTCTAAGCACTGACTTCACTACAATGTTGAAGTTTTGGCAGATTGGCGTTTGAACACAGATGGTCTTTGAACAGCGTCAGCAACAGCACAAAAAATTCCGCTGCGCAATTTCAGCATTATTGCAGTCTCGTTCCGAATCCACAGTGAGCTGAGGTCTCCAATTGTCAACCAAGTTTTGCCAGTCCAACAATCAATTTCATCGAACAATCAGTCTGAATCTATACAAATATGTGTTTGGGCAAAAATTTGGACTGGTTGCCAAATGTCACCGGATTCCAAGATTGTTCACAGTATCTCATCGATTTTTGAGTAGAGCAACACAATGCGCCCAGCAAAGACCGGACCAATGCAACGAAATTTTATCGCTAGTTTGAAGTGAACACATGGCGCTGCCTTTGCAATGTTTCAGACCAGTACGATATGGTCGAGTTATGTTAGGTTGTGTGAAACAGTTTTGGACCCGTTCACCCAGTTTCACAAGCCGTTAACAATAGGTATTAAACAAAATATTTAAATATGGAAAAATAAACCAGGAAACCGTGCGCAATGTGTGTGCAATAACAAACTGCTCTATGTTCCTACTTCGTCTGAAATCTGGTGACAGATTTCGTTTGGTAAGCTGATGTACTCCTCAGGCAGGCTCTTATCAAAGAACACACCCCCAAGTTAATAATTTTTCAGATAAGTCAGAGACTTTTTTGTGTATAAACTCAGTGCCGTTCACATATATTCCAGCAACCGACAAAAAATAATTGTCTGAACAGCGTAACCGTCGCCAGGAAGTAATATGGAATCTTTTCACTGATTTGTTTTTAATTGTCAAACAGAGAGAGAACACTGAAAGCAGTGGTCCCAATGCAAGCAAAATCATATTTTTTCGCCAGAGTTGACACGCACTACATTGATTTATTTCGAAAATGTGGATAGTACTTACTTACCCCGAGGCAGAACGGACGGTTTCCAAATCTCACAAATTCCATACAAGTGCAGTCACTTGCCCGAAACGGCGGGTCGTCACCATTTAAAACGTTTAAACATCCGGGATTGCTTCATTTGTGAGGGTCAGTAGTTCACAGAGGAGAAGCCGTGAGTCAGTAATTGTCAACCATGCAAACAACACCCACCTGAGAAGCTGTACTGATATAGTGCTCACCATCATGAGTGAGCTACAACAAACCCCTGGGTCTAACCCAGATGGGTAAGTAAGCCCGGGAGCTGATGACGCCCCGCATGTGTTTTAGAGTCCTTCTACTGTCACATTTTCGGCCGGATGAAACGCACTTGGAACTCGTTAGCACGAAGCTTTTCATAAAGAACTGTTCGGTCATCTTGTAATCTATCCTGGGAGCATATTGTTGGCGTTCTGTAGAACAGTGTACGTACCAGTGACATCGAAAGCACCCGAAAAGACTATCTTCATCGAAATTCCCTTCAAAGATGATAGTCTGATGAACACCTTTGGAAAGGTGATCAGTGCCGTGTTGATACGCGTGTATAATGCAGCATAGTTTGTGCTCTCACAACCGACAAGGTTACCTCTAACTCCGGTCAAAAAGCAATTCTCCATGTTTTTTACTAGCCATTGCATTCATCGATTTTCCTGCAGTTGTGAAAACACATCCATAAGTGGAACAGAAAGGATGCTTGAAACCAGGGCCAACGAGTACATCCCAAAATGGTTGTCAGTTGCACTGACTCACATGCCAATGAATGACACTCGGTGGGTGCGAACCGTCGATCCATCCATTGCAAGGCACTCATCAACCACAGTCACAATTTCAATATCACATCCGCGTTTAAGGTCTTGGTGAACAAGCACAGCCCACAAATTCTCAAGTATAGTGAAGCGTTGTCGATTAGCTGTCGGCAGCCGGTTCTATGTGCACAAAAACAACTGACTGTCAACCTTCATATGCCGTGGGTTCAGCGTTGTTTCCTTATATGTTGTGAACTATATGGAAAGGAATTCTCCTTTTCCAAAGATTTGTAATATGCTGCATTTGTCTACCCTTATTTTTCTGAATAACAGATACTGCTGAATTTACCGCTACTTTGGGAATGCACTACATGTGCTCGTTTCGCTTCTCATTAGTATACCTTTACGCTTGTTCTGTCATTCTACCTCATACTTTCTGTTTTTGTCGATAAACGAATGTACATTTGTCGCCCTCATATCCTGTTCTGTAACGGTTGTTCAGTTACCGGCATTATGATCATTCATCCAAACACAACTATATATTTCGCCATTTTCTTGGAAAAATTGACGGAATGGATGCATAAACATACATATCACTGTATACTTCTGATGTTTTTCAAACTTCAGAAATTACACAAAGGCTACGGTTCTCTGTTAGTTTCATGACCGAGGTCGCCACCTGTACTATTTGTTTTTAACTCGGCTAATGTCGAATCTGAGAAGCTGATAAAACAGTCATGCGTAACCAGGGCTGCTGGACAAGTTTGTCATTTTGGATTTTAACGCGTGTCATAGCAAAAGGTTGAACGTAAATGTGTTCACCTGTAAATCAACGTGCTGATATAACATTCACTACCGTGCGTATTATCTTCGATCTGACATTTGGCGTTTCCTCAACCGTAGATCTCAAAGAATTGAATTCACAGTTTTCTGTCCAGGAACGGATGTTAATGAATCTATCGCCAGGATGATAGTACGTTGCGTGGATCGAATCTTCTTCTCACTCTTATTCCTGTATTCTCATTCTTCATTCTCACCTGACACTTGGTTTTCCGCCAAGTGGCCAATGCATTTGGATTGCCTGCATATTCCACTCTTTACTATTTGTCCAGTTGGTCGCAGCGTGATCTCTTAACCACCTACTGTGAAATACTCCGTTATGTCCTCTTTTGTGCCATGCATTCTTGTCTAGTGTCGGTGACCAATCACGTGACTGGTCCGTCTCGCAAAACGAATGCTCGTTCACCCCCAATGTTCCATCATAGGCGATCGTGGGTTCATTTGTTTGTGCCCCATTTCACCTAAGTAACTAAAACGGATGACCGAACTGATGCATAAACGTACAGCTCGCATGATTCCCTTCACGTTCTTCAAATTTCACACTGGTCATTTGACCCAATAGTTGCGTTTCACTGCTAGTTGTTCGCTTTTAATTCACTCTACGTTGAATCTGAGGTGACGCAGCAGTCAGATGTACCGTAGCCTTTGAAAATTTTGGCAAGAGTTTCGAATTTCAACTTGTATCAGAGAGTCGTGCACTGCAAACGATGAAATGTAAAAATGGTTGTCTGTAGGTTACACCATCGGTTTAATATCCAACATAGTGTGAACCGTCTACGATCATGTAATCTTTGACAATCTTTCGAATGAGGACCTCAAAGAAACGAATCCGCCATTTTTTATTAAATTCCGAATAAACAACCGTCACTACTGGCGAATGTACTCAAGTCGCCTAGAGAAATAGTAAGCCACTTCCTTACCAGTCCACGGCTTTTTGACTTTTCCCATGATACTGGCAACTTCGAGCGTGTTAGTGCAGCTACAATCCCGCCATGTCTGCAGTGTAGTGTTTTGTACACTGCAGATTGTATAAGCTAATGAGCAGTTTTTTGCTCAGTCATTTGATGAGTTACTGTTGGCTGTGCTTTTCTCAGTACCTCTCAGCTGAGATGAGTGGGAATGCTTTTGGTTCCAAGTTATTCCAATATTGAAAGACGTACACTTCGGTAGGATCCTTGTACTTTTAATTCTCTCCCGTTACACCGACATCCCCGGTATGCTCAAAATCTTCTTCTCCTTATTATTTTGGAGATAAACGATGCGTTTTCCGTCCATTTTGGCCCCCATATCCTAAAATGGACAACAATTCTATGATGGTCTGTTTTAAGGGGTCATCTTATGTTATTAAGTCTATTCACTGGTCACATGCCCCAGCATTTGGGTGCGATTGATATTTGAAGTATACAATCGCAATAGTAATCATCCGACGGAAACATAACTCTAAATATCTTGATAAGTTCTGTTTGTATAATTTCAACGAAATCACACGTTCTTTGTAATTTAGTCGCACACACCACTTCCTTTTCTGTGGATAACGATAACTTAAAGCCATCTTACAAATGAAATTCATTGCAGTAAGTTGATCAGTTTCCATTGAAGCTACATAAGGAGCCCTGGTATGGATGATCATAAGGCCATTTGTCATAAGTACATATAAAAACAGCCAGAAAACTCTTGCATGATCTCTCTGACGTTTGAAAGTGAAATATTTTGCTGCCTTATAAAATTATGTAGTAGGTCAAATTAAATAGTTTTGCGTTTACTGTGTACAACTCGTCCAAATGTCATGAGACCACCAGCTATCGTACATCAAATTAGGAAATGTATAAATAATCCACGTTCTTTAACTGGGTAACTCCAGTGGACGAAAAAAAATACAACTTTTCAAGAGAGATGTGAAACATTTCTACAGTTAATCCACGAATGTTCTATCACTGCGCTGGTGTTGTTTTCAAGAAACACTTATGGCTGAATTTGAGGTGATGTGCATGGCTTTTCTGTTGAGTTTCATCGCATGTTCTGTGTGGTGTTTACAAGTGTTCCTCCTAAAATATACTTTGCATTGGTGCGTTGCCCAATCAACCCACGCGTTTCTATCTTGCCCTTTCTATCACCAGACTATAGTTGTTACATTATAGTGGACCTACTGGTGTGTGGGTGTTACGGACGCTACACGGTGACAAGCATGGAAGTAGGTTATAATGACCTAGTCGGTATTACAAGGCAGACTAAAAGTTTCACAGCTGTTGAGTGTAAGTAACCGGTTTGTAGAACAACTATCGTCACTATGCATCATCTGATGGAAGCCTTCCTAACTACTTTGCATTCAACCCAAAACATTTTCATTGATAGTCGCGGCTGAAATTACCACAATGGCATAGGGGAGAGTTCAAGAGAAATAACTGGGATTTCTTCGCACTTATCTACTGTGTTAATCTTTTTACCCCATAAACATGACTATGACAAGTCCCGATCAATAAAATCTTCACTGCCCTTGGTAACTTAAATTTTCCGAGCGTAGACGTGGTGTGAACTGAGAGAATGAAACGGACTGGAAACGAGCATTAACAGTACACTCCATCGAAATTTAGGACCGATACACTTATAAATATACTGTCAAATTTGCGCGGTTGAAATATGTGTAACTATTGTACCAGCGTGTTTCATGCGACATTTCGATAAGGAAGAATGTATAAAGTCCATACATTATGGGAATGAGTTTTATACAACTATGGGCACGCCTACAGGCCACGAAATTGGTCCGTGTAAAAGTGTGGTTATTTGTAGAAGGATACTTGTGCTCATCAAACATAATATTTTGTCATATAATATTAGTTTGATAGACATGTTTGTAAAGTTATGTTCACTAATTTTTGCGAATATGAGTGAATGGATTATAGGCTGTATTACCGTGATTTGCGCAGCTGTATGTGGTTATTTTAAGCAGATGTTGAAACGTTCTCAATGATCCGTACACTAACGCCCCTTCACGACATGGATACTCTATTCGCACTGAGTATGGCGGTATCGTACTGAATTCAGTGTCACTTGTAGATAACAGTCAGGTAATACTTTTACTGTTGCTGACAATTTAAACAGGGTGCTCACAAGGTGGAGCATATGGACAAGAGCGCGATTTTGCTGATTGTTCATTTAAATTGTAAATGAGGCTGTGGGAACATAAATAATCGGATCGATTTTGAAGTCCCGAAATTCTTAAATCGCTACAGAGTTAGTCATCGCATTACTGTCACTGTGCGCGCCCATGGTAGCTCACTCATGAAAATTTACTACAAACTGCATATATCAAATTTGGTGAGCCAGGATATACGCTGCAGCCTCACTTGTTGTGTGATGGCCCACGTTATCCCCACTATTGCCGGTTACATCCTCTAATATGCGATGCCCTTGTCTGTCAAATTAGAATGGTACCCAGCTACTTCGACGTTTGTCTAAATCACCAAAGTTCCCGTGATCCTTCATCTTTGCGACTGGTGTGTGGTTGCACTGACGGTTCTCACAAACTCTCCTCTCCACAGTCTTGGCTTACCTCTGTTGCGTAAACCAACAAACGGTGTTCTTACGCAGATTTATTTGTTTCTGACCTTAAACCATCGAACTATATCAGATTAGGTCTGGGAATTCCAGGGCATACTAATCACTAGTAGGTTGGGCTCTGTTTGTGAAAATTTTGGGAATACAATGAGAAAGTTTTCTGGGGAATTAAAGTGCAATGTTCAAACAACGAGTGATGAGTGAACGTGCGCTAATAGGATTGTTTACTTTCTAGAATAGTTGGCTTCGGAAAGCAAGTTGCAGTGAATCTTCGTCTTAGTACATTCTGGAATCAGACCAAAGATGGTTGCATCTTCTAGTCGTTGTTAGCTAGCTATAATCTTCGTCTAGCGGAAGTCTTAATCAAAGTGATGGTATAGATAGAATGTGGAACATAAAAACAAAATGGTGGACGTACTCATGAGGGGTACATATTTCATGTGATGACTCCCACCCTAACCTGTACAGAAAAATGCATTTACTGGGTAATGACAAAGGTTAACGTTTACGAACTTTGTTAAGTATATTTTCTTCACCTGCCACAATCATGAATTTGAAAAGTCCGTTACCGAATCCCATTTGTTTCCGCTAACTACGCAAAGATGTGGTCTTAGTTCACTGCAAACTACTAGATGATTTCTAAATCCAGAGGATCGAACATTTGAAAGATAAGCAATGTTTTATAGCTTAGAAGAAATGTTTGATTAGTGTTGAGGAGCTGAACTCTGTCGCCGCCTTTTGATTTGTGCATAAGTTTATTAAAAATACAGATGTTTTTCACCGGCTTCTCTCGTGCTTTCAGGGTCGGCGGAGTTGTAACTTTCTACGTAAGATCACATAATTGACAACGTTCTGAGCGAAAGTCAAGTGTCTAAGTGATTGAGTTTGATTATATTAATTTGTGAATGAGCCTGAGATTCCTTTTTGGTCTTCGTGTAGTGGTCCAAGGATCTATGATGGTCACGCAAGATTTGTAGGTGTTTCATTGTCACCCTGTTACCGAACACGCAACAGTCTGGTCGATTACAACTTTTTACACGCAGAAGATCTTGTGTTCAGCTAAACACAGTTTTGCTCTATCGTTTGTGTTATTAATGTTATTCGTGGCCTCAATGGGATCTGTTGCTGAAAACCCAGCCAGATTTCTTGTCTGAAAATCAAATCCCACTTTTCAAAAGTTGCACTCCGGCGGGTTTCATGAGTTCTTGATTGTCTGTCTTATTCGAGCTCCGGGAACCCCTTAGCGTTTCGGTGAGACCAACAGTTGCAGGGAGAGGTTGGCGGTCGCTGTGTCATTTGGGGGTAGTGGCGTGCTGATGTTCACATCGAGCATGCAACTGCAGTTATTTACTGACCATTGTAGGTTTCTACACCTGCTGGGTCGTGTACTATGCACCATCAACTCACCCGTAACGTTCAGCCAGCGATCTCGGGTATTAAGTTACACGTCATATTGTTTCAACGGAGTTCTACGACGCCTGTTCACGTGCTGGATATCTGGTCCTGGCAAACGAGGGCCGCTTGTGCACAACTGCTGCACTTTACTTTGCGGAAAAGAAGTGTGATCTGCTTTTGTTAGTGATAATGCTCTGTGTGTTGCTGGTAGTACGGTTCCGGCTTCTTCACCTGATTCCGTTATTTGTCACCCCTTGGTTTAATCTGGTCTTTTGAGGTTCAACGACAAGATGTAAATTGTCAGTGTGATCAACTTTCACCCAACTCGCTGGAAAACTACTTTTAGTTGTGAGGCCTCATCTTTGCTTGCTTTGACCTCCACAGATGTCTTTACCACCAACCTGTTCATCGATTCACTCAGAAGAATTGTTCGTGATGGTAACGAACAAAATAGTAGGCAATAACTGGGTGGGTTTGATTGCTGACACTGAAACTGTGAAGTGATTGTGTGGAGAGTTGCTGCTTCGTGTGATTTCAACAGTATGATGTGTGTGTCAAATTTCTTTATGTTAACATGAAAACGCAAAAAGGACTAGTTACTGTCAGTTTGTTAGAGTGAACTTGTTCATTGTGCACACAATGCCTTGCGTTTCTCACTACATTGACTCCTCCTGCTCAGGTGCAAGTTACTTTGTTAAGAGGTACTTTGAATGCACACCCATCCCATTTAACCTATCGGGTAGATTTATCAAAAATGTTTCCGTGTTTTTTAAAACGTACGCGTATCTGAACATTTTATCAAAATACCGGTGAATGCATACCAACGCCACATTGTACAGCCAAGCAAGGCTACAGGTACCACCCAATCTTTAATCGCTTCTTATTGATAGACATCTTCCATATAGGGACTACCCAACCGCGGGATACATTGCATGTGACTTCTCGCCATAGGCAATTGGAAATAGGGTCCATCAAAACAGCACTTCCCTACTTGACTTAGTGCGCAGGCCGATGCATCCTCTACGCATATAAATTCGGCAGTTATGAAGTGGTCTGTGTGTTCTATTGAGCACTGTGAATGGACCCAATTGATCGGTTACAGGAGTGTACGCTTTTGTGAGATGAAAACACGTGAAACTTAAATAAACGCCGGTTGATGCATTTCGGTAGCCACCCTTATGTGTTGGCATACACTCATTTGTTTTGTGGCGCATTCAAACGTTAGTTCAAAAACTCAGTAAATTTCAATTGCTTGCGGGCCTTTCAGTTGTAGGCAATTAGATGAACCTTTGGTGTACTTTTACTTAGCGTGATGGCAAAATAGTCTGAATAATCAAACCTAAAGGCTGCCCCTAAGGCTTTGCGTTAAATGACACTCGTACGTATTGCTTGTACACATGGGTCTGTGTATCAAACATCTGATCATCAAAACTATTATTGTAATCGAACCATCTATCAATCAGTTGGATACAGACAGGTAATTGCGCGTTACTGAAACTTTCACTGCACACCAATGTTGACGTTCATAACACTGCCCTTCAGCGGATGTATTTTTCTATTTTTGGGATATAAATTCAGAGCACTGACGGTAGAGGCTACGCGGTGCGCCTTCGACGTGCCCTAATCTGAACCCGTAAGAATACACTGTTGCCCATAATGGAAATGATTCTACTACAAGGATAACTACAAATTCTTCACAGTTTGACTATTTCTAGGTTTTATTTGCCAGGAGCACTTCACACACTCCCCTTGACCTCGCAGCACTTCTCCTGTTCTCAAATAATCAGCCACACTGATCACTCGCAATCGTAAGTCTTCATGTTGTATCTTACGATCTCCATTTGGACACGCAATATTAGCTCCCGTTTTCACAGGCATAGTGAGATGTGTCAATCTAATTTGTTACATTTGTTTATGCTGCAATTCGCAGTTTCCATTTTTGACGTGATCGATTGGGTTTTCCGGAAACTTTCTCTAGATACTTTTTCCGTGTATTTTTCTGAGATTTCGTGAGTAGATAGAACTTAACGCGAGACCAGTATCCCGTATATCTGAATTCAGAATAACACGGCGAATGAACGATAATCACAAGCATGTATTAGAATTACGCGCCGTATCAAAAAGTGTACGGCTCGAACTTCAATAATTTACCTGAAAGTATATGTTCGATGAGATTCATCACATCCGCCACAGGTTGAAAGGGACTGCGGGTTCTTGAGATAATTTCCAGATTTCATTTACAGCATTAAAGACCTTCGAATGGAGCTTGTAATATTTTGGTTCGAGGTCGAATACAGAATGAACTCATCACTATCTGAGGTCACACCAGAATTTGAAGGCTGTTCCTTACAGCAACATGGTTTCCTGCCCCCAGTGTTTGTGCCTCCCTTCCCGTAACATGTCTTCCTTAACTCTGTGCACCCTGTGAGCCAATGAGGTCTCCCCGAATTGCTGGTCTTCAGGAGGGCGCCTTCTCCCGAACTGAAAGCATGAACGCAATTGTTGTTTATGTATCAGTTATATTTCAGCAACATTTTGGAAATGTCATGTCTCTAAGGCAGTTCCAAGAGTTGGATGCAGTTGGAGTGGAGTTTGGGCACCCCAGAGTTTGGTCTGGGTTTTCGTACCGCATCAGATCCACCGAACCCACTTTCGGTAATCATACGAGACGGGTGTTCGCATGCGTACGTAGAACACACGTGTTACGCTCATCGGCCGGCGTTCGAGAGAGGGCCAGCGCTTAAACGGAATGCTCAGCCTATTTCAACGTGAACCGGAACATGGACGACGAATTTCGGGTAACGGAATTCGTTATGTTGCATAGTCATCCGTGCGACGTGATTGCTGCGAAATACGAGGCCTCAAGGCGTCGCCCCGCCGAAGAAGAAATCAGAGAGATTTAACCGTGGCTGCTCAATGGCACAGTGTCCTTCAACATCACCCAATAGATCCGGAAGCACTTCGACAAGAAGACAACGACGAAGGATGTATGCAGCCTGCGCGCACGATTGTTTGCCAAGAGAAACACAGTTGGCTACCGAGGTCGTTTGCGCGTCCAACTGTACACAACTGGTAAGCGTTACTATAACGTAGATGATGATAACCGAATGATACATTTTGTGTTCATGAGTAAGAAGAAGATAGAATTTTGTCGGCGCTACCCCGAAGTTATCGGTATAGACGCTACTTACAAGAGTTGCAAGGAACGACATAATTTGTTCGTTTTAATTGTTGCAAATGCAAGCGGTGTGAGCTTACCGGTGTGCTTCGGTTGGCTTGCAGATGAAACAACAGTAGCCACCTCCGTGCTTCTCTGTCAATTCCTCCTCTTTTTGGGACTAGTGGAGACCAGGACGATGATCATGAACGACAGCGCGACCATTCAAGGCTAGTTACGCCGGAAATGCCGCATGCACATCAACTACTGTGCCCAATGCACATTCTGAGGAACGTGCGCGACAAAACTTCCAACAGCACTGTGAAGAAGTGGCTCCTGATTGCAATGCTGACACGTAACTACTGGCGGTACGCTGCAACATTAGCTATTATGCAGGCCACCGACCCGTCGTTCTACAATCAGTACCTGACGACCAGGCTCTTAAGGAGACCTGAAAAATGGACCAACAGCCGTTGCCCCCAAATCCTTACATCCGGCTAGCAGGACAACAACTTTGTAGAAGCGACGCATCATTCCATCAAACGGTACAGCTTGAATGCCCAGCTACGAATCTGGAAGGTTACCAAGCGCACCACAGCCATTTTCGACTACATAATCAACGACCTCCAGGCTTGTCTCGTGTCTGCCTGCCACCAATACCCGCACGTCAATAATCATGCAGATTACGTGGGGTTGAGTCGTCGTTTGGTCCCTAAGGCGGTGCAGCTGATGTCGGAACACTTAGCTGACGAAAGTAACCTGGCGTTCAAAGCCTCTCACGTTGGGGTCTGCGTGATGGAAGGCAATCGGCAGTACAACGTCAGTCCTACGAGGTGGGTTTGTGATTGCCCCTTTTCAGTGAAGTACCTTCTCTCATACAGGCACTCCCTGCATGAGTATCAAATGTTCGGCAGTAATCTGGAAGAATTCCCTGTCGTTCATCGATGGACCAGAATCTCCAATGGAATTCTGGACATACCCGCTGCCAACTACGAGGCTCCCAGGAAAACATACGTCAGATGCTCCAGGGTGGTGACATTCATCAAACTGGGAATGATGGCGAGGAGACAGTTGGATGACACAACGTTCAACCAGCTTCTGGATGAGCTCCGAGAATTTCTGTGCACCTGTGACCGTTATTAATTGATGCCATACTTCTACCTGATTGCAAGTTCATCTGTGGACATGAACAACGTTTTCATCGTTATCTTGGAACTTCCGGACAGTCCACGTGACGAGGAAACGTTACGTGCACTCGCATCGTAACCACAGCTTTCACATCGACACAGGCCGCCGCAATTGATTTCCAGGACGTTCAAGTGTTTCAGTGCCCTCGGGTACCTGAACGTCCGAGGACGAACACGGCGCCACCTGCTGCGAGAAACGAACCACAGCCGGGACCAAGCACAACACGCACTGCTTTGCCAACGGGAGAAGTCAGTGCGGATATTTGAGACGAATGTGGGTAGAGGGAAACACCGGCGAAGGACCAGAGCAAGGGCAACTGGATAAAATGCCAATTCCGTAGTTAGAAGATCGACAGTGAAAGCAGTAACATCGTCACTCACTAACACAGGATGAATACCATCTCCGTTGAATATTCTTCGTTTATGTACAGATAAATCATCAACATCTAGAATTCAGCGTAAGCATTTACCAAGATTCCTCAGAAGTAAACCAGATGACGGTCTTAAGTCACTACCACGATAGGAGGTAACTTCAGAGGATTGAATACACACCAAGTCTAACCTTGAAGACCGTCCTTTGAAAAGTTTGGCAAAGTTTTCATGGGTGGTGGAACGGCAGACAGTGCGACATCGTAGCAAGAAGTTATCAACACCTCTGCCGACGTCTCGGAATGTAGTATAATGAAAAGAGGCTATAACACTTTTGAGTGTTCAGACAAAGATTTTCAGCCTGACCAGTAGAGCAGGGATGTAGAGCAGGAGTAAACAGATGCTTGCATCAAATGCCGTTGAGCCAAGTAGTTAGAAGTTTGGTAGTGAAATAAGTGCCATTGTCAGTCACTAACACGAGAGGAATACCTTCTCTGTTGAATATTCTCCTGAGCGCATATATGGTGAATTCTACATCGGGAGTTGTCGTGAATGCCACTCCCGGCCACTTCGAGTAGCAATCAATCATTACTAGCGCGTAATGCTTTTCAGGAAAAGTACCACAATAATCCGCCTGAACTCGTTGCCGGGCCTCAGTTGACATCGGCCATGAAGTCCATTCAGACGGTAAATTGTGGAACTTGTGGTGGCAAAATGAACGACATTTAGCCAGACGACAAATATCAGGGTCAATCTCTGGTCACCAGCATGTTAATCTGGCCAGATACATGGTCTTCTCAACTCCATGATGCCGGAATGCAGATCGTCCAGAACAGCTCTGCGGATAGTTGGAGGAATAACACTTCTGTCATTCAAGCACGCTATTCCAACTGGGGTGATTGATAATTCTTCCCGACGCACATAAACTGTAGGGAGTTTTCTTATGGCTTGTAGGATCCAACCACGTCGTAGCGAACTGAAGATGGGTGGAGAGTAACGTTGAGTATTGTGAATCAAACCTGATCGGATGGCAATCAGTACTAGAAGCCTGCTCAGATGTTCATAAAACATGCGACAGTTGATAACCCCGAGATTAGGACTCTCGAGACAGGTTTAAGTCAGAAAACTCATTGTTCTCGCAAGGAGATATTCCGGATTAGTGATGAATAGTCGGGGCTTAGTTTTCTTTTCAGGTTGACCATCACCCACATGCGACTTCAACGTTCGCATTCAGAGAGACTTCGCAGCCTGCCTCTTTCGAAAACAAGCACTAGACTCGAGTTTCGCTCTCATCAGACCTCGTCAGTAGTGCATATGCTTGCCACGGCCGGCATTCGAACTGCGGCCAGTCCAACCAGGAGGCAACCGAGTTGACCGCTGCGCCATTCACCTCACATTAGGCACTACCGAATTACCAAATGTGAACGCACAACCACTCTCGCTTATGAGCAACGAACAGGTTATCTTTCCTCTCGATAGCACAAACAGTACCTGTCCTGTTAACTCCAATCGATAACCCCGCGATTATGACTTCCGACACAGGTCCAGATCACTGAACTCATTAAACCCAAGAGGCGATATTTACCGATGTTTAGTGATTAATAGTCGAGCATTTTTTTATTTGCAAGCTGCTCATCACTCACTTTCTTTCGCATCTTTTGCACTCAGATAGTCTCTGCACCCGTTCTCTATCGAATACAACACTAGTCTCTTGTTTCGTTCTGATTAATTCTCGTCTGTAGTACATATTCTTGCCACAGCCGGCATTCGAACTTCGGCCATTCCAATCATGAATCAACCGTAAACCAAATTTTTATTGACCTCTACCTCTTTTTGTTGTCGTTTTCCCTGGGTTATCGTTTGAATTTGCCAGGACTGTTGCTGTGTTTTTTTCTGGATACGGTCGTGCTATCTGATCATTACTCACAAGCGAGAGTGGTTGTGCATTCATATTTTTGAATTCGGCCGTGCCTAATTTGTGTCGATTTGCGCAGTGGTTTACACGGTTGCCTCATGATTATAGTTTTCGTAGTTCAACTTATCGGCGTGGCAAGTATATGCACTTCTGACGGGCTCTAATCAGAAAGAAACTCGAGTCTAGCGTTTTATTCTTCAGATGCTGGCTGCGAATTCTATCTGGATGCAGACGCTGCGATCATATATGAGTGGTGCTCTACTTGAAAATTAACTACATACTCCATTATCCATCAGTAATCCCAGTAGCATATTACTGTAGATATATGTGTCATGTCGTGTTAAATGTGTGATTCGTATTTGGTATCTTTCCCGGAATATGTCGGATATTTTCAGTAATATCTATGAGTTTCTTGCATTGATTTGGCGTACTTGTCTCTTCAGACTGGAAAATTAGCGTCATCACTGTTCACCGTTGATTGAGATGGGTGTTATTTGATTTATGCTATACCACAGAGCTTGTATGGAGTGACCTGATTTCGTGGAATAAACCCATCTCCTCTGGAATCGAATCTTCAGCAGTTTTGGAATTGCTCGCCTTTATCTGCTGCCAAAGCTGTAAAATTTGATGTGTAAGTGGGATGCACATATTGACCAGCTTTAGAAATGTTTTGTTTGCAGCAGTTTTCAGCCAGATAACTCTCAACTCTAAAACTTGTTCCTTATGGAACCGTTCAGACTTTTGCTTTCCCGATGTTGGAATTTCTCGACGGTGACTCGTTTAAAGCGTGTACTTCAGGAATCCCAGTTTGACCAGCGATTGCTGAAGATGGATTAAGAACACTGACAGTGAATGACGGATTGATACACACCTACTTACCAAGAGATTGCTTTTCGGGGTCCTTATTGTAAGAAAAGTGGGAGTGAAAAACTTGACCTACGTTTCACATTCATAACTATCCAAGAATAGCTAAAGATGATCATTGAACCAAAGTCTGAACAGTTTCGCGAAATGTTTTTGGAAGTTTCACAATAACCACATAAGGTACATTGGTTTTTTACTGGTGTCTGTGGCATTCCGAACTACTGATAAGACAACCCGCATTCAGGTTCAGATATTCACTTTCGAATTACTTCTCAATTTACCCACGCTTATTCTTCGCGCACAGACGACCAACATGTTCTGTGTTCAAATTGCAGTCGCACGTGAAGAGGAGTTTGTTCAGTTTCACAAATCAGGCGGCACGAGCTCCACTAAGTAAGCTCTTTGGGTGACTGATACTCCAGTCGGCCTTTATCTTGGAGTTAAAAGTGTGCAGTTGACTGTCGGTCTTTCAGCGTTTTGTTTGTTTCGTCGGAGCCATACATTCACTTTCAGTCGTGATTCCCGATTCGAATGTCACTGTTTAATTCATTCAGAGCTTCGCGTAAATTTATTCTTCCCCAGTTTCAGATGCCAGAAAATTCAGTAGAAACTAGAATAAGGGTATCCATACAGCGAGAACCACCTGACAACAAGCTTGAGCTTCAATCCCTTGAACAGACTGCATCCCGACACCATGTACTTAGTGAGATTCGGTGCCATAAAACTCTTTCAAATAAATAATTTATATTTCTCAAAACGAATGTGAAAACCACGCTGTGTTATGTGCGATTATTGCAGGTGATTACAAGCGCTACTGCAGTTGACCTAAACACTGTCAAAATACCCGAGATTGATCGCGGAGCCACTGTGATGAAAACAAAGGGGAATGACTCACAATAGTTCGTGAAGTTGTGTTGGTTTAGAAATTCCACTACACTGAATGAAATATCCGACGATTACGATCCCTAATGTTGCTCCTGGGCGATTTCTGCTGAGATAGGCCGTTGGTTCCGTTGGTATTAAGCCCCCCCACGAAACCTCCGTTCGGGCGACACAGAACGCAGAGTAAACGCACGGCTCACGATCTCGGAGGTAGATTTTGAATGGTTGATTGTCAAATCAACCTATTAACATGGCTCAAACATGGAGTATACAAGTGAGTTAAATGAGGGCGGAAAGAGCGAACAATGAAAATTATGAAGTACAGAATGCTGCACAAACCGCTACACTACAAAAGGATTAGTTAAACAGTAGGAAAGAAGTGAAACCTGCTACCAAAAAAGACGTGGTTAAAAAGAAAATTATTGTAGCTTATGAAACTCTGTTGAACGCAACAGGAAAATCGATAGTAGGCTCGCCTCACAGATTTGTATTTAAAATTCAATGTTACATTAATTTACCCTCTACAAAGTTGTGTGGGGATCAGTTTTTTACAAAGTTCTATCTTACGCCGACTTTGGCAGGACGGAAAATTACTAAATTCAACAGACGTTTCAACAACATCCAGAGCATGATTTTGTGAATTACTTGAAACCGTCGAAAGGGTTGATAGCCGCGTAAATTGTCCAGCCTAGACGAAGTCCCGTTCGTCCATCCGTCGCAGAAAAATTCTTTGGATTATGGACATTCATCGGATCAACAAGAAGAACATGATTTCACATGTTAGATGAGAAAATGTGGGTTGATCAATTTTACCGTTACCGCTAATGTGTGTGCAAAATGTTTTGAGGAAGACTCCATGCTCTGGTTAGCGAAATATATAACTCTGTCAACCGATTATCGTGTCATTTCACAAGTTATTCAGGATTTGATCAGGCAGCCGGAAAATTGAGTCGACTATCTGGAAGGCCCCATTAAATGTGCGCGCTCCACTGTGACTCATATAACGTAATTCTGCTGGATTTATTGATAGCCGTCAATTTTTTATGTCTTCCAGGATTCTGGCTAATGCGTGTACGTGAATAAACAGGTGCCAATAAAATGATGTTGAGTTTCAAACGGTTTAGTGATTACGAGGCGAACCAAGTGTTAAATGGCCGTGTGAGTATATGACATAACGAATCGTTCCAAGCAGGCCGTTTCCAAGGGGATTCAGGCAGCGGGGGCTGGTATCTACGTTATACACAGCTGACGGCCAAATACTTCCATGACACACATCAAAAGCTGATCAGAGGATACAGAGAGTTTGAAGATAGACATTTTGTTTGATAGCGTTAGATAGTTGACGAAACCCATTTTAAAACGCTGAATGTTCTTATTGATTTAGATTTAATGCGGAAATATAATCGTAAAATAGAAATACTTTACAATGAAGAAGCGCACGCGTATATTTTTCCCAGATGTCAATGTAATGAGGTGAGGCACTTATTTCTAAGACTATTTGGAGGGCATTGTTATAAGTGGACGGTGAACTCCCTCCTAAAGTATGAGTTTATACAGCAGCGTCAGGTTCAACTTTAGCCTACGCATCCAAAGTCGATCAATATCAAGTTTTTCACGGCGCTGTCTGTAGGCGAGCGGAGAAGAATATCCTAATGAGCTTTTGCTGAACGATCGTTGAAGGTTTCCCAGCACATGTTTATCAGACTTGCGTAGATGGTAGTAGATGAGTGTGCACTACTTGAGTTGAGGCCAAGCAAACATTTTGTAAAGCGTCAGCATCGCAGACGGTAGGCTGAACGTCTTTTTGATACAGCCTATTGTTCTTTCAGTTTTTCCTACCTGGAAGCACACTTGTTCGGAGGAATTGAAGGTGTTTGAGTACCGTATTCCTAGATCTCTGACCAAAGTGGCTGTATCAATATTGTAACCATCACGTGAGCCGGAACAATGCGGTAATTCACAACCATAAATGACGATGTCCGATTTGTCCGCTGAAAAGAATATCAGCCATGTTCTTTACCACAACTGCAATGACGCTAGGTCCTGTCCTATATATTGCAGATAGAAATTGATGTTAAAGCCCTGGTGGAATATGTAAATGAATTTGACATCGACATCCAACAGAAAGGGCCTGCCATGTGTAATAAAATCGCATGAGACATTTATGTACATTAGGAAGAGCAACGGACCCAGAACGATACATTGGATCACCCCACTAGTCACTGATTTTGGTGTTGAGCAGTACTCTCCTATTTTGACTGTCTGAGTGTGACCTTCAAGGTTTGACAACAGCCAGCTACACAAGGGATCTCGTATGCCAAAGGATGCTATTTTGATCAAGAGGCGCTTATGAGACACACGATAAAAAACCTTTTGCATGACTAAGAGCACGATAATCACCGCATTCCCTGCGTAAACGGACGTCGACATATGGTTTAAGAATTCCAGCTGACATGTCATACAAGAGCGCTTACTAAGGAAACCGTGCTGTGAAGGGTGTATACGGTTTTGTGTCCTTGGGATTCGACTATGTGCAACTTTATTATCTTTTCAAACATTCTTGAGCAGATTGACGTGTTGTTGATGGGACGCTAGTTACTAACGTCCTGCTTTGGACCACTCTTGTAGCGAGGCATAATGATTGACGTATTCCACTGGGGAGGGCATATGCTGGATGAAAGTAATGGTTGAGTTGACGGTTCAATAGTTGCTAACTGTGAGGGAATACTTCGAGCATCAATTAGGTGCTTCTTAAGCTAAACGAAGCAATAAAATCTGGGTTGAAGATTTCACACACTTCAACAAGGTCATCCACAACCGTTTTGTAATTGAGTGTGCTAGCTTTTACAGGAGACTTCCTTACGCATGTTCTCTGTCTCATCAACTGCACTATTTTCGTGTATCTCTGCTCGTTACAGAGCGCTTGTTTCTTTTCGTTTATATGACGGAGTTTTGTCTTATCTTCTATGTGTTCAAGCATTTTGTCAGTCACTTTCGCAGTAAGGATTTCACGTGAACATACGAGTCGACACGTTTTGATTTCATGTAGGCCAGAAAGTCCATACGAATCGTTAGATGCCTGATAAGTTCTCCGACCGCTATGTTTGGGGCTAATGTGAAAAAGGACGTATTTCAATTTGTGGATCATAGTAAGGAGAAGAAGGCATTCCAATCAATGAATTTGATGGGACGGTAGAGTACAAGTGTCGTTTTGGTAGCCATACTGAAATCAGACAGACGTTTGACGACATTGTGGTTGCTTCCTGGAAACTGTCGCAGTACATATATATTTATAGACGGAATAACCATGTTAAATATACAATATACAATACACAATATACAATATACAATATGCAATGTTAAATATACAATTCACTCTATGCTTCTGTCTGGTTGACGTTAGGACATGTTGGTTCCAACCATTCAGTTGAATACCTGAAAGAATGTCGACCTGTTTTGCTGGAGCAGAGAATGAGGTACAGGAGGCATTAGTCACGTTGAAGTTACCGACTGTTATTGTGTTCGCAGTGCATGTTTGACACAAGATCCATTATCTCCACTAGGTCAGTTAAATAATTGCTAGCAGCAATAGGCGTTCTGTAGATGAAACTCATAAGTAGCTTGCGAGAATCAATCGCGACCGATAATCACAAAGAATGTTCGATTCTATGAAGAATAGACGAATCAAACGTTAATGCGGAAGATTGATCTTTTAGATGAATGATGCATCCACCTCTTCATCCAGTGAGACGATGTACTGCATATTGGCGTGGCTTATTCACCGTTCCGACTACGGTTGACACAAGAAGAATTAGTTGAGAATTCTTCTGAAGGCTCGCAGTCTCATCTGAGCTGATGCTGCTCTGTATTAATCGGGTGAAGAGTTGACCACACATGCTGCTACTGTTGCTGTTACTACTCCATTAACTCAACCAAGTCGCTGAAAGAAGGCTCCCGGTCAATGTTTATGACAGAATAGGCTACTTACGCTCACTTCCTTTGCATTGGGCGAGAAAGTCTATCTGCGAAACGCAGAAGGTTGGTTGGGCGATTCACCTAGGACGGATGGCTCATTTGGGACAACGTTGAAGGTCCTCACTGTCTCTCACGACCAACCTTGGACAGTCAATCACGTCCATATTGATAGCCTGAATAATTCCATGGAGCCCTCCAAACCGTCGCCTAAATATTCCGATTGCCTCAGTGAATCCTACTTTACTAGGCGGCAATCGCGGTGTTTAATGGCTACTTTAGCTCGACTCTTACATTAGTAAATCACGAAGAGCAACTTCTGCCCTTCGTCCTTCGGTCTGTCGTCCACGTTAAGCCGTAATTTTCATACGAATCTACTGAATTTCAAGGGAGACCCCTCATACGGTTCCAGCTTGATTCCTGACAAGCCCACGTTGATGAATAAGTTACGCATGTATTGTTATTTACAGCTACCACGGAACCCATAGTTACGAGATCTATATGACAATCTAGACGGAAGGACATTTGTTTCCGTCCTGCCATACGGCTTCTCAGTTTCACTAAACACAGACCTTTCATTCAACCGCTTGCGAAGACCTAGCTGTGCGCTCATAAACTTGAGCCCTTTGTTTCTATCACGCCTTTCATCTTCAAGGGACCTGTCGTCCACCAGCAAACGTCACCCAGGCGAACGGCGAGTTATATGTGGGGCAAGGTTAAGGAGTTTGCAGCCGCAATCCGTCTCAAAAGTTGTGGCTGCCACCGTCTACGAAGCCAAGCTTGGGCACGAGTCCTGCATAGCTCTAGGGGCCCAAAGCATATCACAATAATATGAAACGTCGGACACTCCAGGATTCCCAGACACATCTGACAACACGCCTTCAACATGTCGAACGGAATGAAGTTGGCAAAAATACTGAAATACGAAGTACTGACAACCATGAGGGAGGTGGCACAAGATACTGCGGAATTTCATGAATTGACGAAAATAAACGCAAGACCAGCACATCGTATATCCCAACTGATCAAAACACAACGAATGAACAATAACCACACGCGTGTATTAGAAATGCGCGCCGTATAAAAAAGTGTACGGACCGAAATTTAATAATTGACTTGAAAGTATAGGTTCGATGAGATGCGTCACACCCGCCACAGCCCAAGTATCAAACAGCCCCATTTTGAATGGGTATTGTTTCAATGCATCACTTTTCCACAAAGGCTTACGCCCAGAGCAATTTGACTTCGAATGCCAGTAAGTTGCGGTGATATGTTTCTGGGTGTCATCAAGTCATCACACAACATTGGTTACGTTCGACAGAAAATCGGAGATTGCCGTTCAGCGTGAACTATCCATAGAAAGTGGAAGAGGTTCATGCAGCTGAATAAGTGTTTTGGATGTGGACAAGCGTCAAGGTGGGATCACAGGAATGGTTGTCCACATTTGGCTGAAACGAACGCTTCATCTTCCGGTCTGATATGTGATTGCTCTATATCAGTGTGTTTTTATTCTAGAGTGCGATTTAGGCATTCATGAAGAGCCGTTCCAGATGTGGAGAATTGAGCGTTGCCAACGCACCCGCCTCTTGCCCTACCAAACTACCACATGTAGTAGTGGAAAATGAATTACTTGGAGGAAATAAGGAAAGCTTCGTTATGAAATTTTCCCGTAGGGTCACCACGCTCCCTTTTTACCCCCTCCTGGACGTACCGTTCAACAGGACATCGTTGGATGGTTTATACGAGGAAACATCTCATTGAAACACCGACGTATGATACTGAAGTCTATGAGATATTACTATCCCAATTTGCCAAAAGACCCCGGAATACCGATGGACACTCCGAGAATTTTTGATAAAGTGGTCATAGGAAATGGAGCTTATGCTCACTTCGGTTTGATAAGCGGTTTGTGTGCTGTTCTCTGGCGCCCCCGCAAATTGCTTGCAAGGAAGTGTCACTGCAGTGGAACATCGACGGCATACGACCATACAATTCTGGGAACACACAATTATGGCCAATCTTGTGTAGGGTTATCAGGCCTTTTGTGTCAACGCCATCCGTGGTTGGTGTTTACAGGTAGTGATGCATCATAGATTCTTATGTTGAAGCATTCAAGCTCGAGCAACAGTTGTTAGAAGAATCCAATGGTGCACAAATGGACGCTGCCGATAGAATGACATGCTTTGGCACCCGGTAGCCAACCAGGGAAAGGTTTGCTTCCCGTTTCCACTCACACTAACATTAGAGCTGATGCCCAAATGACGTCATCCGAAGATGAATAGGATGGGTGCTATCGAGTTCACGCAACAGAGAGTGCACAGAACAAGTCATTCGTAGCTTCTGAATATTCATTACCAGCTCTACCAGAAGCCGTGCTGAGGCATATAGCTTCAACATCGATCAAGTAAACCATGTTTTCTTGCAGTTCTCCAAAGCGAATTGCAACCGCTTCAACTGTATCCGTCGCTGAATGCTCCAGTACGCGGGCGTGTAGCAATGAAGGTACATGGCTATCAGCTATCAACCGAATTTCTGGTGAGATTTGTTGCCAATTCACCACCCCATTCCCAGAAGCTATGGTGGCTTTGGAGAAACGTTTCATGCGCATTGAAGCAGCCGTTCAAGCACTAACTGAGGCAGTACAGTTGACAGAAAACCGAGCAGCTACGATATCAAGAGAGGTTGAAAACATTGCTTTCAAAACGATATCTTCAACCGATGACCTCCATTTATCTGAACAACAGCTGGAAGGTGAGCACTTCCACGACGCCACTATATCCGAATTGTTTCGATTAGGGGGTACGGACCTTTGTGATCACCCACGTCGAATACTGTCCTCGGTGTTTAGTGTGAATTTCTCAAGGCAACGTAATTGGAGTGGGGTACATGGAAAGCATCAAGCCAGCAAACTGAAAATTATGAAAGTTGTCGTAGGTAGGAAATCTGTGTTCAATCACATTAATCACCTTTAGGCGCCGTATGTCATTCTCGTTTTGCGGGGGCGATGGAGAAAGCGGTGGAATCAGAGATTAGAAAGTGACTGCACAACGCACGAGACCGAGAAGGTGGTCGGAAACTCAGGATGAAAAGTAACGCTATTTAATTTTCCCCTTAATATGTTGTCTTCTTGACATATAATTATCATGCATGTACACTAATATGTTACTTTCTACGGATATACGTATAGGTTTGAAAAGCTGCTTTCAGATCTGTATGGTGCGTACCCATTTGTACTATAGATTTGATAAATTGGAAGCATGTAACAGCAGTTATTATCGGTTGCCACTTGAACGAAAGAATGTGCATTAGCGTGTTAATTACCGTCACGTATTTTTGAAGTCACCGTTTTCATATTATTAGAATGCCTTCACCGAAATTGCAATTCAACAAATCAGGTGGGACGGATTATTAATTATAAATACTTGTTTCCGTTTGTAAACTGCATTCACATTTAAACCATTGTATTCAGTGTGTCAACCATAAGTTGCCTTGGGAGATTTGTTTTCGCTTGTTGCTCAGTAACTTCAAATGTCTGTCTATATATTTTTACCCACGCGAACATTCACACTACGCTACGCCGCTTCACTGAAGTCCTCATTTACAGTATCCATTCCGTTACTTTGCAGATACTCGTCAAAGATGCGCAATTTGTATGGGCAAAGAAGATAAGTGAGCAACGTTCTCATATGAACTACCAACAAAGTGCACACAAGAACGGTAATTTGCTGAATCGAACAACCGTGTTGTAACTCTAGGATGACGAACAATAAATGTGCATGCTTTTTCAGTGTTTCAGTCGTTGTTAATATTCGTGTATTGGGGGCTGTTCAGTGGACTGGGTCGCAATGTACAATGGGTAGAGCAAGGGATAAGGATGAAGTGAATGAATACTGCGCAGTTGTTAAAAGGAGAGCAAAATCGGGTGCGTGGGCAAAGTTTCGTGCAATCAAACGTTTATGGGGCTAGCCCTCACTTTGCCCCCATGGGTCCCTCAGGGGATTTTATGTCATACCCCATCTTTACCTACAACCAGCCCCCGAACCTCCCCCCGGGGTCCACTAGGGGACCACATGGGGTGTCCTCCTTGGGAGGTTGAAGAAAGCGCGGGTTCTTGAAATAATTTACAGAATTCATTTACAGTGTTGAAGACCTTCAAAGGAAGTTTGCAATCTTTGTTTCGAGTTCGAATCCAGAATGAGCTCATCATAATCCGAAGTCACACCAGAATGTGGAACAAGCTGACATGTATTCATGAAAAATATCTGATTCACGTGTCGTTTATGTACAAATGAATCATCAGCATTTACCAAGATTCTTTGGAAGTAAACTGGATGACGGTCTTAAGTCGCTACCACGATAGGAGGTAACTTCTGTAACATACAGGCCAGCCGACTCTACTTTCAGTGCCCGTGACTTCGCGAACCAACATTCAGGCAACGTGGACGCACCAGCGGAGAACGTTCTTCCAAAGTACGGGTTCAAACAGCAGTTCTGGAAAGAAAAAATTACGAACAAACGTGAGCTGAAGGGCCGGTAAGCCATGCACATGACTTACAGAAACGAAAGCTGAAACTGCACCGACAACGCAGCAGCAAGCCCCGTTAAACTCAATTCGTACGCGCTCGCTGGTATTGGATGCGCTTAACACATCAGAGGATTGAATACACACCAAGTCTAACCTTGAAGACCGTTCTTTGGAACATTTCGCAAGGTTTTCATGGGTGGTGGGACGGCAGACATTGCAACATTGTAGCAATACCTTTGCAACGTCTCAGAATGTAGTATAATGAAAAGAAGCTATAACACTTTTAAGTGTTCAGACGAAGAATTTCAGCCTGACCAGTAGAGCAGGAATGTAGAGCAGGAGTAAACAGATGCTTGCATCAAATGCCGGCGAGCCAAGTAGATAGATTGACAGTCAAATGAGTACTGTTGATTTTGTCAAAATTTGTTGCGTTATTGTGAGGTGGCTGAGGTTTGCTTGATGTTAAAAGGTCACCCAGCGCTTTCCTCTCGTCCCCAAATGACATACATTACTCATCCTTGTTCTTACCCCACCTACTTTGGCCGTTCCGCCTACCTCTATCTAGTCCGAGCCCTGTGAACTTCTAAATCACAAAATTAGACATATTTCTTCCATATTTTTCCTTGAGAAACTTATGATTCTCGTCAGTTCTCGATGCATAAAAAGTCGTTTTGCTGTGACCAAACCAATGACTATTTGTTTGAGCGAGCTCAACCCGTTTTATCGTACACCATTATTAATCGGTGCCTTTTTGTCGATTTGTCGTGCAGGCACATTCTTTCTTTGATTTCTGAGGATGTCCACATTCGAGGTGAGAGAATTTCCTTGTACATTGATTCAATTAGTACAGTATTAAATCCAGTTATTACGAGCGCCTTCTCGTTAACCGTTTCGAGGATAGATTATCTCTGTCGGTGAATATTGAGAAGCATTTACTGGATCAACAGATTACGCGTAACTCGATGTGAACTTGAATCTTGAGCGAACGGTTCAATAGTATTCGAATTCCTCAACATCTGACCGATAGGTTTGCATTCTAACAAGGAAGAATAAGAACGCAATCCAGGCATGAAATTCAGGCATTCTGCAAGAATGACGAAGTCGGACATTGTGGATGGTTCTACCGGTCCTAACAATCATGGCGTTATCGAGGCTGATCCTGCCATCCCTGACCAGCGTTTTGTCACCGGACGATCAAGCACTTCTTTACCAATCGAAGCTGCCACAATGTCTCATGAACCATCCCCCCTGTGGGATGAAAATCATTTGGTTACCCATAACTACGGTGATGTCCCTCTTCCTATTAATCCTAATTCTTTGAAGTTGACGAACGTTCCTTTCATGCCAAATGTTTTAAGTAATTCTGAAAACTTTCTTAATGATAAAGTTCCACCTGAACCGAGTACTGCTGAGCATGACTGTTGTTTGTTTGGGGCCCCTAGAACTAAGCAGGGATCCGGCCCAGGGATAGCGATAGGGACAGTGGCCGCCCCACCGGAGAAGATGGAGAGTGTGTCCAAATCCAATGCTGTTTTCCCCGTTTTGCTTAATCGTGCTCTGATGAAGGTTTCTTATGAAGTTTCTGGTGACTTGTTAGAGGAAGAGCTGATCTTGAAGGCAGAGGAGCTAGACGTGAGATGTAGACTGCTCGAACTCCGAAAAAGACGGGGTCGAGTCGTTAGAGCAGGCTTTCAGACCTATGGTTCTTGGAGCCAGTTTTCCGAAAATTGCGGTGGATAGTTTCGATGGGTCTCCGAAGAACTACTTTACCGTTCTCAGAAATTTCGAAGGTAACGTGGTAGACAATTCAGTTGACGAAGGATCGAAGCTTTCGTATCTGTTGCATTGTTGTCGTGGTAGGGCGAAAGAGGCAATTAAGCACTGTGCACTCTTGCCAAAGAAGGTGGGTTTTACAGAGGTTATGGAGATTTTGCATCAGCAGTTTAGCGCCGACATGATATTGTGCAAGCGGTAAATAAGGAGATTTTCATGTGTCCTAGATTAGGCGCTGGCGATGTTGATGGCTTGCGTGGACTAGACGGCCATATGAAAGGCTGTCAGGCGCTGTTAATGCAGCTAGATTACGGTGCAGAGCTAAACTGCACAACAAACCCCATTAAGCAGTTGAGCGATTGCCTCAACATCTGCAGGAATGATGGGCAGAAGTTCCCGAGGGTATAACTGAGTGCAAGGGGGAGCCTGATTTAGAGATTTGTTACGTTTTGTGGAGGAAAGAGTGGCAGTCAGTGCTAGTCAGTATAGTCAGTTGGCTGCTCGCTCAGAAAGCAGGACGAGCAACTCATCATGCTCTGGAAATTCTGGAATCAGATACTCCAGGTGCCTTATGAGAAGGTGAACTTGAGGTGTCCGGTTTGTAAGAGCAATCACGATATATCCGATTGCGGTTGGTTCAGCGGTCAGTCCTTGGAGCAACCCAAAGCAATGCTGACGAGCACCGGATGCTGTTCTCTTTGCCTAAAAGCGAACCATGTGGCCAAGTCCTGTAGAGTACAGATACGATGTGCGGTACCGGGTTGTGGTCGACGCCATCATACGCTGTTCCATGAGGATAAGCCCGAACTAGGTGAAGATAAAACGACAGTCATCCTTGTGCGGTGCTACGTCCAGTGTAAACGGCGTGTGTCTAGGATTCGTCCCGATCAGGTTGGTTGGCTCAAAAGCGTCAGTGACAACGTATACCTTTCTGGATAACGCGTCTGACACTACATTTCTCGATGATTCCATTGCAAGGACAGTTGGTTCGCAGGGACAGCCCTGCCAGATGATGTTCCGTACTCAACACAGGACTTATGCAACATCATGCAGTAAGGTATCGATCAAGTTGCAATCTTTGGATCAAGGGCATTCCATCACAGCTAATTCAGTTTATGCAGTGAAACAGCTGCCACTAACTCAGGCTGACGTTGTCCACCAGTCAGAAGTAGATAGATGGACACCTAAGGGGTGTTTCCTTTGAGAGTTTAACTAGAACTAGCGTGGGGATTTTGATAGAATGCGATATCCCTGAAGCACACTGGGTGCTGGAACAGAGACTGAGCAGCATCAATGAGCCCTATGCGAGTAAGACCATTTTCGGCTGGAGCCTCCGAGGTCCGTGTCGCACCACATCCCGGAATGAGCATTGCGTGAACCTCATTGGAGTACATCCGGTATCGTTGGATGATCAGATCCGCAGGATGTATGAGCTGGATTTCACTGACGGATGCACTCCGGAGGGCAAAGAACCTTCTGTAGAGAACAGACGGGCATTGAATATGACTGAGAGCGGTGTGATACTCAGAGACGGCCACTTTGAGATAGGTTTACCGTGGAGACAAGATAGATGGGTATTGCACAACAATAAGGAGATGGTTAAGAAACGACTTGCTGCGTTGAAGCAACGGTTGGTTCGAGATCCAGAACTAGGCGCCGGTTACTCGGCCGTAATACTGGAGCATATCAGGAAGGGCTACATAAGTAAGAGTGTTGCGACTATAGCACGGAGATGGTACTTACCACATCATCCCGCACTTAACTCGAATAAGCCGGGTAAAGTACGGATAGCCTTCGATTGTGCTGCTGAACACCGGGATGTGTCCCTCAACAAAACCTTACTCCAGGGTCCGGACCTGAATAACAGCTTGTTAGGAGTGCTTATGCGTTTTCGCAAATACCCGGTTGCAATATCCGCTGATATCGAAGAGATGTTTCTGCATGTGACAGTTTTGTGTCGTGACCGAGGTGCACTAAGTTTTCTATGGTGGGGTTCTGAATCTTTCGAAGTAACATCAGATACTTACGAGCCGAATGTCCACCTCTTCGGAGCGGCATCGTCGCCATTTTGTGCTAATTTTGCAGTACAAAAAATAGCTATGGGTAACCAGCACAAATTTCTACCGAAGACTGCGATCGTAGTAAAGGAGAACTTCTACGTCGACGACTGCCTAGTGTCATTTGACTCAATGTCCGAGGCTAGGGCTGCGGTAAATGAACTTTGAGTGATGCTGCGGCTATGTGGTGTTAAACTCACCAGGTGGGTTGCTAACCGTAACAAAGCCACTGAACATTAACCCAACGGAGAAAAACTTATTGACTCACGGAATACAGAACTCCACAGTTGTGGATACCAGCGAGCGCTAGACGTGAGGAGGCAGGTGGCAAGCGACTGCTTCCGGTTCCGTATCAACCTCCCTCACACCGGGTGAGCGAAAAGAAGGGTGTTATGTTGCGTGTCTTCGTTGTACAATCTCCTGAGGATAGTGGCCCCAATGTTATTGCCGACCCGCAGGTTGCTCCAAGACCTATGTCAACAGGGCATCGGTTGGGACTCCGCTATAAAAGAACATGATCGGGTGCGTTGGGAAGGTTGGATGAATGACGTCAAATTCATAGACAGCGTGGCATTGTCCAGATGCATTGTTCAAGAACTTTCGTCCGCAAAAATTTTCGAATTGAACATGTTTTGTGATGCGTTAGAAGTCGGTCACGGGGCAGTGAGCTATTTAAGGGTAGTTGCCTTAGATAATAGTATTCGGAGCTTATTTTTGATGGGAAAATCAAGGGTGACCCCAAGAAATGCGGTTACGATACTAAGGTTGGAGCTCACGCCAACCGTTCTATCGTCCGAGCTGATGTAAATCCTTATTCGTGAGCTAAAGACTCCAATACATAACGTTGTACTGTGGACAGATTCTCCAATGGTGTTGCAATGCTTACAGCACACTTCATCGCGTTTCGCAACTTTTGTTGCCAATCGTGTGGGACTCATCCACTACCTTACTTCTGTCTCAAAATGGAGGCATGTGCCTTCAGAATTAACTCCAGTCGATGTGGGTTCTGGCGGTGTGTCACAGGCCTTGACCAAGAAGATGGACCTCTGGTTACGGGGTCCGAGCTTTCTGTTGAACCCAGAGGAATAGTGGCCGAAAATGCCAACCTTGTCGTGTTTGTTGGAGGGAGACCCCAAGGTTAGGCGCACTCATGTCATCACCACGAAATCGGACTTTAATTGTTTACTAGACCAGCTGGTACTGAGGTACTCTAGTTGGACTAAGTTACTACGGGCCATCGCTTGGTTATCACGTTACGTTAACCTTGCGTCCTTGGTGATATGCGCTAGAAAAGATAGGTCAATCAGAGTAGGAACCCTTCGTACATCTGAAATCAATGCCTCTTGTCCAAAACTAATGAAGGTCTTGCAAGAGCTCGAGTTCTCCAAGGAACTCCGTATCCTAAGTTCGTCCACCATAAATTCTCGTGAGGTAGGTAAACTTGAAAGATTGCTGCAAGCGTTGATAGATGAAGCACTGCATTTCGACGGTAGAATCCGACAAGAAAATGGAGACGGTGTGAAGCTGGTGATTATTCCTAGTCACGGTGCTGTTACAAGTCCTTTGATACGTCACTATCATGAATCCGAAGGGCACATGGGTGCCTCGGATGTACTTGCCAGCATCAAAAGGCGGTTTTGGATTTGAAAGGTATGGCGGCCGTTAAAAGGGTGGTAAGTAATTGCCGGCACTGTAGAAAGGTTTATGCTAAGCAGTGCACCCAAACGATGGCGCCAATTCCGTTGATGAGAGCGTCGACGGACGGTTACTCATTCAGGTACTGTGAGGTGGATTATTTCAGCCCATTCAAGGTGCCTATAGGAAGAAGCGAGCCCAGTCGTTACGGCTGTATATTTACCTGTTTACAGACTCGGGCCAACCACATCGAAGTAGCCCATTCCATGTCTACGAACTCTTTTCTCATAGCTCTGGTGCGATTTTTGAAAAGGCGGAGCAAGACGGATGCCATTTACAATGACAACGGTTCCAACGTTGTTGGAGCAGACTTGGAGCTAAAACGAAGGCTGCGACAACTGAACCAGTGTGTGTTGACAGATAGGCTATCGAATCAAGGAGTTGATTGGTATTTTAATGCTTCGGGTGCGAGTCATCGGCGCGGGGCTTGGGAAAGACTGACTCGAACAGTGAGACGAGTTCAGTCGTCGGTAACACAACAGCAGGTAATGAATGAAGAGTCACTTATCACCTATATGGTGGAGGTTGAACGAATCGTGAACGATAGGCCACTCGTGCTCGTTTTTGATGATCTAGATAGCCCCCAGGTACTTCGTTCTAGTGATTTGCTGTTGTTGCGCTCGAAAATATAGGCCTAAGCACAAATGAGGTTTCATTGTGCGAACGTTACACAAGGGGCTGGAGACAAGCACAGCATTTATCTAGTGCGTTTTGGAAACGATGGCGGAGTGAATACCTACCCCAGCTGCAGGTCACACCTGAATGGTCGAAAGCTTTGCGTGATCTTCCAGTAGGTGGTGCAGTTCTCCTTCACGAAAGAGCCTCCAGAGGTGTTTGGCCCTACGGTATAATTACCGAGGTATTCCCTGGTGACGACAGAACTGTACGCCAGGTGTCGGTAAGAACTACAGATGACACTGTAAGGCGGGCATCAGATCACTTTGTTTTTTAGAAGCGTCTGCAGAGTAACACCAAGTAACTACGGATAAAGCAGTAGGTGTGAACCCTCCCGTCGTACCGGTCGTTACCAATGTTCCTATTGCCGCCATGGGTTAGGAAAGTCAACCAGTTTTCGGGGCCCCCTGTTGAGTTTCTCGAGGTTTGTTGCGTTATTGTGAGGTGGCTGAGGTTTGCTTGATGTTGAAAGGTCACCCAGCGCTTTCCTCTCGTCCCCAAATGACATACATTACTCATCCTTGTTCTTACCCCACCTACTTTGGCCGTTCCGCCTACCCCTATCTAGTCCGAGCCGTGTGAACTTCTAAATCACAAAATTAGACATATTTCTTCCATATTTTTCCTTGAGAAACTTATGATTCTCGTCAGTTCTCGATGCATAAAAAGTCGTTTTGCTGTGACCAAACCAATGACTATTTGTTTGAGCGAGCTCAACCCGTTTTATCGTACACCATTATTAATCGGTGCCTTTTTGTCGATTTGTCGTGCAGGCACATTCTTTCTTTGATTTCTGAGGATGTCCACATTCGAGGTGAGAGAATTTCCTTGTACATTGATTCAATTAGTACAGTATTAAATCCAGTTATTACGAGCGCCTTCTCGTTAACCGTTTCGAGGATAGATTATCTCTGTCGGTGAATATTGAGAGGCATTTACTGGATCAACAGATTACGCGTAATTCGGCGCGAACTTGAATCGTTTGCGAACGACTCAATAAGCACCATTGTCAGTCACTAACACGAGAGGAATACCTTCTCTGTTGAATATTCTCCTGAGCGCATATATGGTGAATTCTACATCGGGAGTTGTCGTGAATGCCACTCCCGGCCACTTCGAGTAGCAATCAATCATTACTAGCGCGTAATGCTTTTCAGGAAAAGTACCACAATAATCCGCCTGAACTCGTTGCCGGGCCTCAGTTGACATCGGCCATGAAGTCCATTCAGACGGTAAATTGTGGAACTTGTGGTGGCAAAATGAACGACATTTAGCCAGACGACAAATATCAGGGTCAATCTCTGGTCACCAGCATGTTAATCTGGCCAGATACATGGTCTTCTCAACTCCATGATGCCGGAATGCAGATCGTCCAGAACAGCTCTGCGGATAGTTGGAGGGATAACACTCCTGTCATTCAAGTTTGACGATAAACATTGTGTTCGTTAACGTAAGATTGCCGTCCAAACCTTCTACAACTCACTGAGTGTTGTTTCTGGCCTCGGCTATAATCGGGAGTTTATATTACAAATAAGAATAATTTACAAGGAAGAAGTTTGCACGTATATTTTCTCGATATATCAGGTTGGCAAGGTGAAACCCTTATTTCTAAGACTATTTGGAGGGCATTGTTATAAGTGGACGGTGAACTCCCTCCTAAAGTATGAGTTTATACAGCAGCGTCAGGTTCAACTTTAGCCTACGCATCCAAAGTCGATCAATATCAAGTTTTTCACGGCGCTGTCTGTAGGCGAGCGGAGAAGAATATCCTAATGAGCTTTTGCTGAACGATCGTTGAAGGTTTCCCAGCACATGTTTATCAGACTTGCGTAGATGGTAGTAGATGAGTGTGCACTACTTGAGTTGAGGCCAAGCAAACATTTTGTAAAGCGTCAGCATCGCAGACGGTAGGCTGAACGTCTTTTTGATACAGCCTATTGTTCTTTCAGTTTTTCCTACCTGGAAGCACACTTGTTCGGAGGAATTGAAGGTGTTTGAGTACCGTATTCCTAGATCTCTGACCAAAGTGGCTGTATCAATATTGTAACCATCACGTGAGCCGGAACAATGCGGTAATTCACAACCATAAATGACGATGTCCGATTTGTCCGCTGAAAAGAATATCAGCCATGTTCTTTACCACAACTGCAATGACGCTAGGTCCTGTCCTATATATTGCAGATAGAAATTGATGTTAAAGCCCTGGTGGAATATGTAAATGAATTTGACATCGACATCCAACAGAAAGGGCCTGCCATGTGTAATAAAATCGCATGAGACATTTATGTACATTAGGAAGAGCAACGGACCCAGAACGATACATTGGATCACCCCACTAGTCACTGATTTTGGTGTTGAGCAGTACTCTCCTATTTTGACTGTCTGAGTGTGACCTTCAAGGTTTGACAACAGCCAGCTACACAAGGGATCTCGTATGCCAAAGGATGCTATTTTGATCAAGAGGCGCTTATGAGACACACGATAAAAAACCTTTTGCATGACTAAGAGCACGATAATCACCGCATTCCCTGCGTAAACGGACGTCGACATATGGTTTAAGAATTCCAGCTGACATGTCATACAAGAGCGCTTACTAAGGAAACCGTGCTGTGAAGGGTGTATACGGTTTTGTGTCCTTGGGATTCGACTATGTGCAACTTTATTATCTTTTCAAACATTCTTGAGCAGATTGACGTGTTGTTGATGGGACGCTAGTTACTAACGTCCTGCTTTGGACCACTCTTGTAGCGAGGCATAATGATTGACGTATTCCACTGGGGAGGGCAGATGCTGGATAAATGTGAAAGTTTGAACAAATTGAGTGAGAGGGTGGGTATATCCTCACATGCCTGCTTGGAGACTATTAGTGTGTACCATCTGGTAGAGGATGGATTGAGGGTCTAATGCGAGCTACAGTGAACGACCAATTCGAACTTCGATTTGAACAGTACTCGAAACTTTATTCGTTTTTGACGGGATATTAGCATGTAATGAGTTGCTTTCTATTCTAAACGAGACAGTAAAATGTGGGTGAAAGTTTTCGCGCATCGATGCAGGGTATTAGACAACCGTTTTTCCTTTGAGAGTTACTATTCTAATAGCGGGGTCCCTCAAGAAATTTCTCTGTCTCAATCGATGCAGCAGTTTTGTGAATCTCTGCTTTTTACTATTTTGCCACAAAAGGCGTTCGGCCAGAAAGTTGTTTATTGCGCAAATCTCCGTACAGGTCATGTCGAAAACTGAACCACAAACGCATACACTCATTTGCACGACAGACATGCATTGACACACATTGGGTGACAGTACGTTGTCATTCGCCTTGGTGAAAGTTCTCACACGACATGTACACACTGTTCCGATAGTCTCTTCTTGTCCGTCGTGTTCGGGACTTGTCCTTCTGTTCCTGAATCTCGCCTGTGGGTAATACACTACTTGTGAGTAGTATACTGCTCACAACGAAACTGCCTGTTATACAACACTACTAAGCTCGAGTTTCTCTTCGTTTAGTTGACGGAGTTGCTTGTGACGTTCTATGGGTTCAACCATTTTGCTCATTTGCATCACCTGGGAGAAGTCTAGTGTTCTTCCGTACCTCAACTTAAGCATTTCAAGTCTGTCAGTTTCTTTCGCAGTAAGGTTTTTACCTGTACATACGAGCCGACACGTTTTGATTTATTGAGTGCCATCACGTCGCAACAGAACGTTAGATGTCTGATGGAATCTCCGACCGCTATATTTGGGTCTGATGTGCTAAAGGAGGTATTCCAATTTAGGAATCTTAGTAGGGAGAAGAAGACATTCCAATCAATAAATTTGATCGGACAGTAGAATAAACTCTCGGTTTTGCAGCCATATTGAAATCAAACAGGCAGTTGACGATATTGTGGTCGCTTTCTGGGAATTGCTGTAGAACAGATATTTCTATTGACGAAATACCTATGGTCAGTATATGATTCATTATGTGCCCCTTTCTTGTGGACGTTAGGATTTGTTGGTTCCAACCTTTGAGCTGATTGCATGGAAGGAATTCAGCCTGTTTTCTTCGAGCAGATAATGTGGTCCAGGATATATTAGGCGTGTCGGAGTCACCGCCTACTAGTTTGTGTTCACAAGGCATGTTGGCACACGGTTCATCATCTCCATAACCTCAGTCAAACCGTTGTTTGCAGCATTAGGCGGTCTGTGGAAGCATCCTCTGAGTAGCTCGTGAGAACTAAGAGAAATCGTAAACCACAACGAGTCCTCAAGTTTATGAAGTATTATAGACTCATCAAGTGTGACTGTGGAGAATTGCGCTTCCGGGTTCATGATGCATTCACCTCCACGTCTAGTGAGACGATCCCTACGAAACATGCGATATCCTACGATGCTCATCTG
>QNGE01004501.1:0-17373 GCA_008508345.1 Paragonimus westermani
CTGAATCATTTGGTGGATTCCATATGAGACAGTGGGACGGGTGGGTAACAGAGTCCAAATGTGAAATTTCCGAGCTCCCGGTGTGGCTTCGTAGCTCAGCTGGTAGAGCGCTTGCCGCGTTGAGACATGCTGTGTCTGTCGCTGGTTCGAATCCAGTCGAAGCCCTAACTTTTCACAGTTGGGTCTCATCTAAATTTTGAATTTGCTTAGAAATGAATTGTCGAACAAGTAAAATTTAACAGTTACTCTGAAGCGTTGGCATTGTAAAACCGTAACTGACTTACATGTTTTGATCAATCTGCCGCCATGCTTTGGAAATATGCTTCGGTAATATTCTTAATGATGTGATGAGGTTTTGCCAAAGCCAGTCCATAAAACGGCCCACCAGAAACTTTCATAAGCGCAACATGAAACCATCAACGAGGAAATCTTTCATCCACAAAATAGTTCACATGTGATACAAAGACTGAGAGAGAGTAGAGAATAAATTTGGCAAACATGAAAACAACATGTATTCCGCCGTGTAGTCGGGTTTTCTTCCACGCCGGATTTACCACTGTCGTTAAAGGACAAAATATCAGTTGATTGTGCCACCTACCTTGGAAATGTTACACACTCAACACAAATCAAGAATACGATAAGCTTCCGTGTTTAAAGTTTCAGGCACTTACTGGACAGGAAATAGTTTTTTGAGTGGTGTGCTTTTCATTTCTTGACTTGTCGTCGGTTTTGTGGAGTGCTGCTCAGAGTGTTGAATTATAAGGCGCGGTATCTTGAAACTACAGTTGTGACTGTCGTTTAGAACAAGAGCAAAATACCCAACTTTTCCACCCGGAAACTATCAAACGATGACATTCTCAACAATGCAGAAACGTTTCAGTTAGGATGAGGATAAGTCACTGAGCTCCCTCAATCCAGTTCATCAATAGAAAAGAAGACAGCGCGAGACGTCGATATTTTGTTCACTCTCTTCCATCACGAACGTAGAACACTAGAATATGTAGGACATGCGGATAGCAACGAGAATAGAAACAGCCAACAATTGAGTTTACATGAAACAAGAAATGTCATCACTTCCAAGGCAGACAAGCTGCATAAGTCAAAAGTCCATGAACTCACAGGGCCGGACGGCGAGTATTGATTAACATTGCCTTAGAGACAGAAAGCAATTTAAGATTCCGATTACGCACCAGTAATTGAAGCGAGTTGGCGGGTTCAACAAAGTGACCTGTTTCCATGATGGGCTTTGCAGTGGATGAGGTCAGATTACGGTTCACTCGTTCTGTTGCCATTGTCTGTTGCGTCATGTGATGCACTAACCATTCGGGCATCTGTTCAGCCACTGTTTGTCGTGGACATCCATCTGTTCTTCCGAAACAGACGTCACTGCAATGACAAGTAAACTGATAGACTGACTTCATTCGTGCATCAGCAATGCTGTTCGACATCCGAACGTTATGAAGCTCTAAAATAACTGCCAGAAATGAAAGACATGGTTTTCCTTCAGCCAGACAATGGTTCTGGTACAGTTATCATGAACAAAGCTGACTGTGAGTCCAAAATGAGAGGTATTCTTACGGACATACGAAAATTCCATGTAGACAGTACGATTGACAAGAATTTTTTGATAGAGAAACAAATCTTAAGAAAGCTCCACGTCCCACTACTACATGGGCAAATCTCGGACAGACGAATGAGACCAATCGGAACCCGCACACCACAGCTGAGAGATGCTTCAGAAACATGTGCATGATGTCCTGATAAGACCAGCCATGTACGTGGACAACTCACGGAGCCACAAGCCTGCCAGATGATTTGTGGACATTCCCCATCCCACCCGTCAGATATTTACTCCCCATTGCGTAAAACATTGTTCTGAACTGGCACAAAATTGACAGAACTTACCGGTTAGCTCACATAGGATGTATTCTATCGGTGTTGTCATTTCATGTACAGACGTTCCCCTCCAAAAGCAGCTGCTTCTTTGTACGGTCTTATTTCCCGTCGAACTTCACCCTTTTACCTCAAAGAACCCAGACTTTCGTGCACGCAGAATATCCGTTTTGATTTTGGAGGATCATCTTATAAACAAGTTGATTGCGTTACAATCGGTAGTTCATTGGGCCCATCAATTGCGGAATTATTTTTAGGAATGGTTGAACTGAAACTATCTGATGCTATAGATGGCGCCAGCTTCCATATACGATGTGCAGATGATATTTGGATTTTTACTACTGATATTAATTTTGTTTCATACAGCCCGGTAGATCTGCATCGGTGACTGCCTGCAAGGACTAGTTGAGGAAAGTGCTGCTCACGAACGGATATTCCGAGAAGTTTGTTGATATTCACAGTCACAAAAGACTCATCAAAACTGTCTTGGGTGTGGTTTCTAGGAAGCAGGTCTTTGAGTACCTACACTTCAGATGTGACCATGTCGCAACTGAGATAAGCCAAACATTACAATCTGCTCTAACTCGTCTATACACTACGGTTGATTGGTGGGTGATAGTCATAACAACGGAGGTCGCTAGTTTGTCCATAATCGTGACTTAGCGAGATGTTCAGTCTATTATGTAACCTACCAGTTTACTTTCCGTTGCAGTGACGTCTATTTCGGAAGAACAGATCGATGTCCACGACAAACAATGGCTGAACAGATGCCCGAATGGTTAGTGCATCACATGACGCAACAGACAATGGCAACAGAACGAGTGAACCGTAATCTGACCTCATCCACTGCAAAGCCCATCATGGAAACAGGTCACTTTGTTGAACCCGCCAACTCGCTTCAATTACTGGTGCGTAATCGGAATCTTAAATTGCTTTCTGTCTCTAAGGCAATGTTAATCAATACTCGCCGTCCGGCCCTGTGAGTTCATGGACTTTTGACTTATGCAGCTTGTCTGCCTTGGAAGTGATGACATTTCTTGTTTCATGTAAACTCAATTGTTGGCTGTTTCTATTCTCGTTGCTATCCGCATGTCCTACATATTCTAGTGTTTTACTTTCGTGAGTGAAGGGAATAAACAAAAGATGACGTTCAGTTCTCAACCATTTTTTCCGATATTAAACACTGCAGCATATTTGGTATATTTGTATGACCACCTTGTGCATTTTTAAAATTGTCAACACTTTCGAATCAGTGCATTCAACTGTTATCCATTGATTATTAACCATCATGTAGGAAATTGAACGCCTGATTTAAAGTCGATCAAATGTAAAATGCTCTCTACATTATTCTATGGTTTTTATGGCACGTTTTCAGGACACTACTCGAGAGGCAGATCAGCTCGCCGTTTCGACACATCTTCATATTCATTTGTAGAATGCCCGAAAAAGTTGTAGTAATGAAACGACTAACGATAGGAAACCAGTAGCTTCGGTCTGCAACAAATTTTCTACGCATTTGAGACAGCAACTCTCTGTATCTCTGACATTTGTGCTCCACTCCTTGTCCACTACTCCAACCGTACCTACGGATTGCCACTTTAAAGTGTCCGTGAACTCTAAACGATATTGGTGCCTCACTCGACGATCATGAGTGGTGCAATCTTGCACTCACCTGTTTGATAATACAGATTGAATCATTTTCCCGTGATTGCTGACGAGGACCAACGTTCCCCTCTTGCACAGAGAACCTCACACTTCTATGTAAGAACTGATCTCAGAAGAAGTCCGGTCAGGGCCATTTTGGTCTTTGTTAGTGTGAGCAGAAAGAAGTCACGGTAGGTGCGCACATGTGTGACATGAAACTTAAAGTCAACAGGCGCTTACGAATTACACTTTTCAGTTTAACCGCATTGTGTCCTTGGTTTGATATTCCAACCGGAACGGCTAACCTTGTTGTCCCCAAGATTGATTCTTTTGCAAAACTTGCGGATAGGCAGTTAAAATGAAAATCCGCGTAAGCTGTACATGCGTCCTCTTTAACTATGGCGCTGTTACGTGCACCAGTAGCCATAAGTTCTGATGGTGTGATTTCTACTTTGATTTTGCATTACAGCTGAAGACCAAGCCGACATAAAATTGCTGAGATGCATAACAGAGGAAGTAGATAACAGTGGAACAGTCGCAGATGCTTTTTAGGGTCGTGGTTTATCTAAGATACCCGGTTTGTTAAACGCTGTGTTGGACAGATAAGTGACAAATTCAATACCCGTAGTTACACAGTTGACATTTCCTGTTGTGAAAAATTTTGCTCAATAGACACCACCTCTGAGTGGAGAATCAAGCACATCCCTGTCTTTGAAACTTCCGTCCAGAAAGACAAGGAAGTATCTTGCAAAACCGCCTCTATGGAAAAGCGTTTGACTTTGCTTCAAAAACAAATATCATGGACAAGCCTGCCACGGACTGGATCTTTGGCAAACTGCAACGCTTGCTTGACTTTCTCCTCCATCCTGTAGACTAGTGTCGACGATTCCACCTTCGAGGACAGATGGAAGGTGGAATAGTGCGGTTGCTTGTTTAGTCGTCAGATGCGACGGTTGGCTGATATGGACATTCCGGGCGAGCCTTTACAAGGTAGGATGCAAAGCGCTCTTCAACAGCTGATTGAAGACGTCCATCCCGATAATGTTGAGCGGAAGGTTTCGAGGCACTTCTCGGATTACCTTGATTCGTCTACTCAGTTGTATGTGTGGGTGAGAAAAATGGATGTCAACACCACAAAAATTCAGCAGGTTGTTTTTGGAGGCGCATCTCCTAACGAGACAGCCAGGACTCATGGAGCCACATCGATCGGCCCGCCCAGCTCGGATGCTATGGTCGTGGTGGTGGTATTGTCTCACTCAGCCAATCAGATTGCAGGTGTGCAGTCGAAAGCCTGTGCGCTATCTGGTCAGTGTATTTTCTCGCGGCTGCCTTCTGATGCCCCCTGTAACGTGACTCGTTCTGACTCCCTGACTGCTATATATGGTTTGATTCGCTTCGTGTCTGTCAGCCATCCATGGTAATCGTTTGTCCTATAAATCTAGAGCTTCTATGGCCTAAGTTTTGTCTTGCTTGTCCAATAACCAGTGCAGCCGGGTCTCTTCTGGTTTCCCGTTTTTAACTTAAGCGACTGAGCACGTACCAAAGAAGACGATTCAATAGTTTGCAGCACTGACACATATCGCCAATGATGGCTACTCGCGTAGCGGGGAAACTGAAAGTACACACCCGGCATCAGGCCTTCCACGAGCTCATCTTTTAAGCCCTTGGAGCAGTGTCAGGCGACAACGAAGTCACCCTTGATGTAGATCTTGGGGGAGCAGGTTATTCAAATGGAGACTCCGGAAAGACGGTATGCATCCCACTGTTTTTATAGTCGGACGTCATGCGAACATGGTGTGGCCAAGACATTGGTTTAATGAACCAGCTTTATTTTCACCACTGATAATCTGCTCGTGACACAACATATACTACATGGAACTATAGAAAAATCCACATAGACACCCAAAATGGTGGACAATTGCAATCAGCCATTTCAGACGTTACCTAGCAAGTGATATTAGGCATAAACTGATACCCGATCAGACTCTCAGATATGTAGCTGCTCAGACGCACTTGGTTCAAACTACCTAAGTTTCATTTACACATAATCAGGAGCACAGACTGTCCAAACATTTTCTCTCTCTCTCCTTGTCTGCCAGAATACCTGCAGTTGTACTGACGTGAGCTGATCAACGACTAACCCGATGGTTAACCTACCACCTTCCGTATTGGTTAAACAATTGAAGACGCGACGATCTCAAGCCAGTGAACCCATTGCTCAAAATCCTACGTTGTTAGGTACTCGACACCTCATGATAACAGGTCAATAAGTTGATCCACCAAACTCATTTAAAATATTTTACGCAATTTTAACCCGAAATTACTGGTCCTTAGTGAAACCATGCTGATCCGAACTCACTAGTCAGCGTTGTCTACTAAACTGACTGTAATACCAGTAACTACTTCTGCACAGTAGACAGTTTAGAAGGCAGCCAAACGAGAAAAAAATGTGGGCTTCTACCGGCTACTGATCGTCAAGACAGCAAGCGGTTTTGGGGTGAACTATAAAGGAGAGCTGGGAGCTCAGAAATTCCATAGTTGTACTCTACTGCCCAACCATTGTATTGTGCAGCCGCTGAGCAATGAAAGTGTATAAGTAGTGAATAGTATAATAAATCTGTTAATTATAGCAGAGTCTATGTGCAAAAATGTCTTTTTGAAATAGGAACGGCTGAAAACCAAAGCCAGGTTGATCTTATAATCATAAGCTCAGCATTAGCCGTTATTGTCTGCATTAATGTAGCCAATGTCAACATCAGGTACACGGATTACCCACCCGGAGTGGTAAGCTTTCTGCATTTTATGTACCCACATCGTCAACCAATGGACATCAGTTACATCATTCAATTCGAATCCCACAATAGTGATAACCATCTCGGACCTAATGGAAAATGTGGAATGCATCATTATCATAGACAGTACTACATCAATGATTCACACTAATACATAACTGCCACACAAACATGAAGAAAAGCAAGCCCTATATAGGAAGAGAGAAGGAAAAAAGAAGGGGACGGGAAGGGACCTAACTACTGAAAATAACTACGTCCATATTCAAACATTCAACATCAAGGTGCTCACAACTTGCAAACAAACAACCGAGCTACAAGTGAAAGTAAGGCGCGACCAGCAAGATAACTTCATTACGGATTCCACTGCCCGGCGTCACTAAGTGTACTCACTTTAAAGACAACTCGGCCAAACAACGACAACATTCACACCACTGAGCTCAGTCAGCCGACATCTCAACTAACGTCTCAAGTCACCGACTCTGTGAGTCGCGAGGGTCCCAGCCTAGAAAGAGGGGCGAACCCAAGCTACAGTGACCAACTCCTTCGTGAACGAATTCATTTGCCTACGTCAGGTCACCATCTGTCCATCTCACACCTTGCACCGGTCGACCGCAGCATAGGCAGAGTGCTCGGTGACAGGCGACCATCTGGTATCCTTGGTACATGACCTAACCATCTAAGTATGTGCAAAGTAAGCATTGTACAGAATAACTGGTTCGACAAACAGTGTGAAACACTAGCTTCCCGACCTCCTCATTACTCACTCGATGCTGCCACCCGATACGAGCGACTGAACGCAGATGTCGGTGGTCGAATACCTGAAGATGGGTATGCTACCCTGAGCGGTCAAGATTCGTTGTCGTAAAGTAACATAACCCTCAATGTTGTTTGATATACGCGACCATTAAGCTTCATAAAGATGCTTGTTTGTTGGCATGGGTGCCTCAGATTAGTAAACACTGTTCCACCCTTAGAGATACGCACTCCAATTCATTCCCTACACCTCCATTGACGCTAATGCAGCTTCTCAAGCGCGCAAGCCAAGCAACAACCCGCACGACTTCATTATCTAACAACGAGTCTACGTAATCACAGCAACCTAGCAGAACTACATTTCACTTTAAGACTGCAAAGCGCACCACAAGGTACTTAGCAGAACGCAAAATAGCGTCTAGATTTGTTTGCACTGCCTGGAAAGTTGTCAAACAGCAACACCTTGTCGTCAGCATAATCAAGATCAGCCAGTCTCTCACCAGGTAGGACATCCACGTTCGCATCTTTTGAGTGCCGCAAACAATCCTCCATTATTTCGTCTACGACAAAATCCTGAACAAAAGTGGTGAGAGTGGACAGCCTTCACGTACGCCGCTTCTGGTACTGAAACTGCCAGGTTAAACAATTCACCGTAAACCCTAACCTGAGCTGAAATATGGGAATAGAGCGCCAACAGTACGTTCATATACTTGATCGGTACACGCCTGAGTCTAAGAGACTATAAAAGTGCAGATCAATCCACCGAATCGAACGTAGCTGGCTTTGATTGAAAAACAAGACTGATTCGTTTTTGCAGCGAGTTCAGAAATATGGAGGTGAGTTTTACAAAGAAGTGGGTTAAAATAAGAAACTACAGACGGAAAGTAGGAATGAGCTTATGTGACTGGATTTCCACGAAATCTGGTGGCGGCTGTAGAAACGCATTTTTAAAGATCCGGGCGAATAAAGGGATATAGGTCAGGTTAAACTTTTCGCTGGAAAATTTTTACACATCACATAGTGTTAAAACACAAAAAAAATCGGCGAATCACAGGTGGGAATTGTCACTAAAGGTGATATTTTTTAAGGACGCAGTAGAAAGCCTAATGCTGTTCAATGGCAAGCCTGGTACTGCAAAAGATTAATGCGATTTTCGATGGAGAGCACATACACCAAAAAATCAACTGATTAGATGATAGAGAACAGATTCGCCGGACGTTAGAAGACTCCCTTTTAACTTCAGTGAAAACATAAAACCATAAAACTTGGCAGAAAGAAACTAATGTAGAAGTTCATTTCAGGTATGAAAGGGTGAGCTTACATCGGGACCTACTTCATAGTGAGCACACAACATGGGTTAACGGCTTCTTTTCCGTTCACATCTTTGGAAAAAGACAGTGGGCTAGTGTCGCATGGTTCGTCATGACAAATCGATGTTCACCTTCACGAACGCACATAGCAGGTCGTGTACACATAAATGCGGAACTTCAAATGAAGTAACAGAGAAAGTCAAAATGTCAGCGTTCACGATCGCCGTCACTACCATAGTGGCAACTATTCCACATACAGTGGTTTTGGAACTCGTAACATAGGTGGGAACATTCAGAAAGCAATGACTGTGACCAACAGCAATATTTTTCTATCGTTGGCTGCAGAACGCGAAACGTTGAAACGTGATAGGGTCATGTGTATGTGTGCTTCGTTGTTTGTCTCACTTTGGGATATGCTACTTAACCCGGATTCATAGGTGACTTTCTCTACCGCATCCACATTGGTATCTGTACATAACGGTGGATCTAGCTGGCTGAAGTATCGGTTGTATTATAAGAAGGTTCGAACTGAAAGTTTATAGAGCAACACCATTAGGAAAACTGTGTTGTGTGTTCTCGTGGCAGAATCAGTTGATGAGCTGGTCGGCATGTGTCATCGACTTTATAGAGAAGGAGAATGAATACCAGAGTTTTTGACACAATCTCAAATTGAATTCTCATGCCACAAGGCTGCTTGAGTAGTACAACAAACGGTTCAAGTCAACCATTTAGCTATCTGTTGGTCTTTAAAAACGATAACTTCGCTTGGACTATATATTCAGTTCACATCCTGTGTCCAGATCAAACAACGCTTGTATATCGACGTACTAATCCTTTGAATTGTAGACGAAATTCTGTTCAAGTGCTTTTGTGATAGTCACCTCATTGAATGGGGCCACCTGGGATATGTTGGTTTGAGCATAAAGAAATTGTCGTCTGTTGCGACTTTCCTCTTCCATATCGAAATGCACATTTGGGGGGGAACTAGATGCCAATGATCTACGGCAATGAGAATTATATCATCGACTTATTGTTAGTGGAGCTGCGCCAAAGATATCGGTTTTATTGTGTGTATCTAAGGTTTTTCTATGAAGATAGTTTTGTGCTAGCTAATTACAGTCGCCCAAACTGACAGAGAGATGAGGGTAGCTACGGAAAACTCGGTCTGCCCCACTCTTGCTGATATTTTCGTAGAGCCCTGTAGAACATCGAAACCAATGACGTGTGGTGATGAACCATGATTACCAGATTACATGAATTAGCTTTGATTCGTCAGGCAACCACGTTTAAGACCGATTGTTATGATTTAACTGCCAGATTCGTCAAGTATTTGAGGAAGGGTCTCTTTAACAATGTTTGGAGGATATCTTTTAGGTCTCTGTAGCATATGAACAGTCTCGAATTTTCGATCGAGTACTGACGGAATCGGGTGAACTAGGTAAGCGAAGGCATCAAAGGATTAGCATGAGTTACCGCACACAAAATGACTAATATCTAAAGTGTTCAATTCAGGTTTCATTTGAACGAGGATAGGTTTTTCTGAGTACTTTCCATGTCGTATATATATATATATATTTGGAAGAACTCTGGCTGCTCCTTATTAGGAATGGGTGTGATGTGTAGATTTCTCTGACGGTCAACGGTGCTGCATTGTGTAAGGCTGCGTGAAACACTGCGATAAAATTCGGTGCAAAAGTCCACTATATTCTTTAAGAACTTTTGATAATAAGTGACTGTCTTTTTACTCCACTGACTTTCAACTAAAGCGCTTTTCGGAAGTAGCTGGGCTCTCAGCGCGGTAGAGGGGTCGACGGACAAGGAGAATTTCGAAGGAGCTGTGAAACATTAGTCGGTGTACCGATGAAGTTACGATCAATCTACTCGAAGGCGACAGAAGGTTTCGCGACGAGTTCAGTCAGTTTAATCTCTTCGTGGTTTGTTAGTTCTGCATGTGTGGCTGTGCAATTCAGGTCTGGTGGAGTTGAAAATGCATTTCGCTGATGAGCAATCTTCAGTCTTATAAGAGTTTTCTTTCTCTCCTGGGAAGTCCGTTGAGGAAGAAGAGAGAAAATTTGCCAGTGTAAGCCAGCGGTTTTCTCCAAAAACAGTAAATATCTCAGCAGAAGTTGAGACAGCTGATCAACTGAATGTAACAAGACCCAATCCGATGAAGATGTCTCCTATTACACGGAAAACTATGGTGTCATAACAAGTCACTCACGATTTTAATGTTTCTGCTCCTGGTAGTAGCAGGACTGTTGAGTGTAACATTTTACGTTCACTAAAATATCGATGCAAGCCGTAAATCAGACCACACCGTTGCGCCGTTACTTTCTGATATGCCGTTGTGAAATTTCCATATTTGGCTGAGTGGTAGCGTGCAAAATCAGGTTTGCTTCGACAGAATCCATAAAGGAACAGACGATACATGTTAGCAGCCTCTTAAGAGATTGGAGATCAAACCTGCTGTGAATAATCCTCTCAATTTAGTAACAATCCAGTGAATTTGATGTCTTGGTTCATTCCTTTCGTATTTTAAATGTGACGGCAAATATCAGGACAGCTGCGGATTAGTAAATAACAGCTTATCTTTTGTTGCTGTGCGACCGGAAACTTGGACAGGTGTACAGTCGTAAATATCCCTCAGTGCAGTAAAAAATTATGATTCAAAAGACTGCTTTAAATCAGTTTCTCTACATGCGTGCGGTATACATAACGACACACTTTAGGGCGCCTAGAAGTTTCTGACGAGCATATCCACCTGAGGTTTTCATACAAACTTACTCAATATACCGCTGATAAACCACAACAGAAGAAGGCTATGATGTTCTGGTTTTTCCAACTTTTCGGCCCAGGATGGTACAAGATCAAAGAACTTTAGACTGACCAGCTTAATAACTCACGAAGGCTCGTTGAGAAGCTGTTACAACCCCAAGATGGCTTCTCCCTCTCCGTAGAGTTTAGAGATAAAAGTATCGAAAAATGTGAGATCAGCTGGGTGCAAACGAGTACGAATCTGGTGATCTGCCAGATTTTTAAGATGCAGAGCAGTAGGATACAGTTTATGTAACAATGACATAATTGTGAAACGATGCATGATAACACCCCAGCCACTACCTCACCAGAAGTCACAATATTGTAGTCGCATGGCATAGGGTGTGACTAAACTCATTCTATGGCATCTATTGTTATGCTTAGCCACAGTTCGATGGAACCTTGCGCTGCTGAGGTTGTAATACACTTGACAAAGCCGAAACCTACTGTTAAAGTTTTTGAGTCTTTTCGTCCAATACACCGCTTCTACAGTATCCATCAATCAACAGTAAATTGCCATTTCCAGATGGTCAGAGGGAATATCGCATTTCGCTCGACTTCTGTAACGCATTGTTTCAGAAGAAAACGCACTAGAACGTCGAACTCCTATGATAATATGTCTAGGCCTAAGATGGATGGAACTCAAAAGTCTCACAAAGTTGTTACCGAACTGTGTTATACCGACCCATTTTCAAGTCTATGTTACCAGTAGGTGGCTACGTAATAACTATTGTTTTGGCTTATAAATTATGCATCAGCCATGGAAGAACTCAAAAGCTGCGAACTGTCTATAACTAGGCTTCTTCTCGTTTCCCGCATACCAAAATCTGTCGGAGTATTACGGCATGACGCTTGGTTAAGCGAAGGAATGAGGTAGGATAACACGTCACAGTCAACATATTCTAACATCATTTGTACGCACACGTTTTACACATAATACCTAAAACCATTACGAATCCAATCAGTGTAAAGTGTGCTACGCCTCGAAACAGCGAAGTGCTTCAATGTGTTGTGATTATGTCTTGTTACAAGAATGCACTTGTCAATAAATGACCCTTTGTTTCTTACGTGGTTAACTTTTGGTCTACTAGCTTGTATAGTTATTCTTACCAACCACCTAGTTGTGTTCAGTCATTTGTCAATGTGCACATCGGTCCGCTGTGCTAACGTGTGGTTTAAAACAGTTTCAAACGAACCTATGAATAAGAGGTGAGAGAGAAAGGTTACGTAAACTGTATGTAGCCTGTGTGAGTCCTCCTCGTTAAATCAAAAAGATTGGGTACAATGTAACTTGGACTTACGTCGAATCACTGACTGTAAAGTACAAAAATATTCCGTACAATTCCAAAAATTCCTTGGTAACGTCATTTGATGGTAACTTTATTTTAGACGAGAAGAATACAAAATTCTAGCCTTTAACATTCTTATCCATGTGCATAAATGAGTGGAAAGTTATGGTCTTTTCGCATGTCATATATGTTTAGGTTATCCAGCTAATAGAGTCCAGCACAAGGCAGTGCGTTGAATTTCAGGCATTCTACCAACGCTTACCTCAATACTGGATGGGTACGCGTGTCGTTGTCTGAATACACTCTGTCTGGGTCAGCTGGCATAACATTAACCGCCCATTGTTTCGGCTATCGTGGAGTACAATCATCCACCATTGGTCGATATCTGACCCACCGATGAGAAGCACACGCCTAAGAACCACCACATTTTTTTAAATCCATATGGGTTAAAGTGAATAATATGATATATTTTTAATGAGGTGTGGCTCCACAGTCAACTTTTTGCTAACGAATAGTAACAAAACTGCGGTACAAACTAGAAGATGATTAATTGCAGTCATCAAGGTGTGCCGTCGTTGGTGATTCATGTGTTGTCACCCTGTTATTGACCCGCGTCCTATTGTTCAAAGCAAACGTGTTGTCTTCTTTTTTGGCCCGAGTCTTTCCGGTTCAAATATTTGTGCTCATTTGTGTTATTTTGTACCACGAAATATATCTTCGATAAGGTTAAATTGGGACCTCATATGGATTGATGCAGTTAATACATTAATCTAGCTACTCACATCCAGTCTCCTGACTCTACGCAGATTTAGAGACAACTTGCATACAGCTGGGAGCAACGCTTACCGCAGAAGACAACGGAAAGCATTAATGTGTGAGGAAGGTTGTGTCTTCTAACCTACCTCAAGCCGTTGCTCAAAAAGACATGAACCGATTGTTAGTTCTGCATCAAATACACACCAAGCAAATAGTTCGATATTAAAGCCGGCCTTCCTCAGGCTACACGTGAGTCTTGTGGAATGTTCTCCGGTTACTTCAGTGTTTTTCTCTAGATAAGTGTTTTGACTCACACTTTGGTTATCGTACAATACAATTTTGCACACGTAAGGAAATAAAATGCTCTTAAGGTTTCTGTGAATAAGTAAACTTGAGACTTTTATGTGGTTAATCACGTCTTGTTTTTTAGTGAACACGTAATGAAGGCAACAGCATCCTTGGCTCACATACCACCTGGTCTAATCTGGGACACGGTGAAACAACCCGGCTTCCATTACTGCCTAGAAACATTTCTTAGAAACCAGAGACTGATGGGTTGGCTATTTAAAATGTGTAATAGAGTTTCAGATGATCAAGATCGCTCAGTATCAAGATTTCCATGTAGATGATGGATGGCATTTTGGCGAGTGCGATATGCGCTGCCGTGCTGAAGACTCGGAGCACATAAAAAATCTATGAACCTGTTTGACTACGAGATTTGTAAGTTAGATTGCTTGAACTGCATACCAGGCGGATTCAAGAAGACACGGATGTGCCGTGTCACGCATGTACTATATTTTCAATAAATACCGATTTACACAACCCTTGTTATTTGCTCCCCTATTACTGAGGAAAACAGTCATACTAGAGGGAGGAAGCTAGCTCTCTCTCTCTCGTTTCCCCTCTGTGAGACATCTGTGACGTTCACTGTGATCGAAACCCACTGGATACAGATAAGTTGCAGCACGTCCACCCCATTGAGGAACGAAAGGGCACTCGCTCATAAGCCTATAAGTTTTGAATCCCTATTGCCCACACTGAGTACAAAGGACAGAACGAGATGGAAACACTTGGTCGACATAACGTAGCTTGTTTTTTGCCAAGGCCGAAACTTAAACTTTGGTCACGTTCTCATTCGGCGACCGAGTAGACCTCTGCACAACTGGTCTCATACCGGGAAAGCTCAAATTATCGTATGCAAACGTTCAACAGCGCTCACCTGTGATTAACTCATCTAAGTTGCTGAACGATGCTTCCATTATCATGAATGAGTAGGAGAGCTTTCTTGATATAAATGCAGCCGAACGCAGCACACGATACTTCTGTCCTGTCTAACTTGAGATCAAATGCTTAGCGGTGAGCGCGATTGCTTGAGATAAGTGTGGTGAGGGTTCATCTCCAGGCCGTAACAAGAAAACCCATCACTGAACATGAGTGAAGCTCAAATCTTATGTTTTGTAAAGCAGCTGGCTGGAAAGTCCATTTAGGTACCAGAGATGGGATTAATTGTGGGTGATGTTCAATCTGTATTAGCCAGAATCACTTACAGCTTGCCCGTAATTTGCTTACTGTTGTAATCTCCCACCACTGTGACGGACATAATAATTGGATTCTTTGTCCATAGCGTCTGACCGCCAGAGACCACAATTAGGATACGAACTTTCAGAGTTTATGCAATCTTTCCATTATTTTTTTTATCTCGAAGCTGATTCATAATAACCCAACCAGATGTGCTGATAGAGGAAGTCAATTCACGTCGGTTACTTCCATGTGAGTGATCAACCAGTGAGAATGGGAATCACCACTGATCCATATCACACAATATTTGTGTACCCGCACAGGAGATTTCTAAAGAATGTATACTGTGAACACAAACGACTCTACGCCCACCTCTGTCAACTGTGTTTCGGAAGACGGGTCCATGTTCTTCCCGTTGGCATTATACAAATTACTTTATCTCTGTTGTCGTGGTTGATGTGTCACAAAACTGGTATCTTATGTAGCTTTAGGGAAAGCGATATACAGCTAACGTGGCAGGTGGGCGAACATAGGATCAAGACCCGTACGTGGAATCTGATATCTCTTCATGAGGACATCATCTGAGTATATCTTCTGGCCGCTCAAAATTATGTGAAAATTCCCTTCTGTCTTGCGTTTTCCGGTTGCCGATCGGTACGGAACTACTGCCTACAGAACCGGATTTTAACTACTGTAAATGGTAACTGAACTTTGCGTTGCTGTCGTTTAGATGCATGTATTATTACGTTTTACATGATTCCCACTCCACTACAATTTCCTTGATCCACTGACTGTGTTAGCGATGCTGCAGAGAATCTAGCATTGAAGTTCAGCTAAGCACATTCACGATTACTGACGTCCATTTCTAATTACCACATCCGGTGTCACGGTCCGTGAGGCATTTTCAATGGAATTTTGCACTTCAGAAAACCGGAATATTTGTTCATCTTCAAGAACCGACGTAAATTGTCTGAGAAGCTCCGATTTATGTGCCTGTCAGAGTTGAAGTTATAAGAGCAGAAAGGAAAACACCACCTTCCTCATGACTACCTCTGGTAAGGATGCTTAGGCAGTGATTAAAAACCCATCGTTTCCCAACTGCCCTGTTTCACCTCCGTAAGCTTTGGAAGCATCTGGTGCTCAAAAATGCTCAGTTTTACTGTGAAACTTTGGAATAGGCAAACTTTCACGATTTGACGATGGAAAATTAGAATACCGTTAAGTTCAAACCACAACTTCAAGCTTAAGTTGCGGAATCTAATTTCGGTGAATGATCATCATTTCAGTTAATGTACCAAGCATTCGCAGAAACAATTTCCTCTGGTCCTCAACAAAGTTAGTACCACTAAATGAGCGATCCTTCCAATCGTCTTGGGTCCTTTATGAGTGATTTCAAGATATTAAGTTTGCCATGAACGGATAACCAGGTGTGCTTCATGATTTCAAGTTGAACATCACTCACACTTATTCACTGCCTTCGCTTTCGGGTAGACTTTCTGGTCAGCCCCTTTTAAAAGGAAACATCGGATTCGAGTTTTGCCCCCTGTTGAAGTCAGTCACTAGTGCATATCCTTGCCAGAGCCAGGATTAGAACTCCAGCCAGACTTCCATGATGTTCGACTTCAGATCAATTAAATCCCCGAATTCCCACCAGTAATCTAAAGAACCATCTGAAAGTTTCAATGGAATCGGAGATTTCGAACTGCCTATATGTTCATGGTCACGAGATTATCGGCTGGAGTTAACAGGACATTTACAGTGTCTCCTACCGAAAGGATCAAGCAAACTAATCATTTCCCACGAGCGAAAACGCCTTAACTGTCAGGTTTGACAAACTTTTCATGCCGATTGTAAGGTCGGGGGCGCAGTGGCCAACACTGTTGCTTCGTGAAAGCATGTTAGCAGTTCTTTTCTCGCCTATGACCAACATATGCACCATTGATGAGCAACCAGTTGGTCTCAGTGATCACCAGCGAAGCAAGTAGTGGACGGGCTGTTTTGACCTATTTGGATCGCATCACGGATGGCGGCATCCGATTCGGATTAGCCTGTCACAGTAACCGAAGCCAAAGGACGCATGCGCTTATCCCCACTGCAATTGGCTTGCGCTGCACCGATTGCAGTTCCACCAACACACCACATATCCAGTGTAAACCCAAAGTAATAAGACTGGGAGGTGTGCCAGTGGGACCTTTCTGTCCAGCCGGCCAATGCTGGTTAGTCAGTTGATTGGCTAATAAGGAAAGGAAACCCCTATCTCTCGGATACTAAACGGAGAGAAGCTACAATGACGAGATCAAAACTAAGAAGAAAGATTTTTGAAGTGTAATACAAAAAGCATTGCAGTACAGGAATGCAGGTTAGTGCATCCCAGAGAAGATAAGGATGAAAAGCAAAATTCTCATTGAACTACAAAAAGCCAGACAGATCATTCATCATACAATACACCAACAAAGCCGAAGGAAAGAATGGATAGAAGACCACAGACACTCAAGTTTCTGAAAAGAGGAGCGGATTAATTGTCAATGACCACGATGTTGGCCGATGCAGTCATTAACAGAAGTAGAATAGGTATACCGATTTGACCTACCTGAGCCTAGCGTA